>SJYW01001745.1:791798-842883 GCA_006410735.1 Raphicerus campestris | reverse complement strand
CTGCAAATGAAGGAGACATAAGAGATGCAGGTTCCATCCCTGGGTGGAGAAGATCATCTGGAGGAGGGCACAGCAACCCACTCTAGTATTCTTGCCTGGAGAATCCCATGGACAGAGAAGCCTGGCAGGCTACAGTGCATTGTATTGCAAAGAGTCTAACACAACTGAAATGACAGCTTGCACACATGCACATATGGAATCTAGAAAGATGATACTGATGAACCTATTTTAGGGCAGCAATGGACACTTAGACATACAGAACAGCCTTGTGGACACAGTGGGGAGAAAAGGGTGGGACACACACACACACACACACACACACATATATGTATATGTATATCAGTCAATCAGTTCAGTCGCTCAGTCGTGTCCAACTCTTTGTGACCCCATGAATTGCAGCACGCCAGGCCTCCCTGTCCATCACCAACTCCCAGAGTTTACCCAAACTCACATCCATCGAGTCAGTGATGCCATCCAGCCATCTTCATCCTCTGTCATCCCCTTCTTCTTCTGCTCCCAATTCTTCCCAGCATCAGAGTCTTTTCCAGTGAGTCAACTCTTCACATGAGGTGGCCAAAGTACTGGAGTTTCAGCTTCAGTATCATTCCCTCCAAAGAAATCCCAGGGCTGATCTCCTTCAGAATGAACTGGTTGGATCTCCTTGCAGTCCAAGGGACTCTCAAGAGTCTTCTCCAACACCACAATTCAAAAGCATCATTTCTTCGGTGCTCAGCTTTCTTCACAGTCCAACACTCATATCCATACATGACCACTGGAAAAACCATAGCCTTGACTAGATGGACCTTTGTTAGCAAAGTAATGTCTCTGCTTTCATATAATCTTAAAGATACCATCAAAACTATAAAATTTAATAAATTAATTCAATAAATTTTCAGATACAAAATTAATATACAGAATTTTTTTTCTCTGCATTAACAATGAACTATCAAAAAGAGATATTAAGAACACAATCCCATTTATAATTGCAATGAGATATCACCTTACACCTGTCAGAATAATTGTCAAAAAGAGAATAAATAGCAAGGGTTGGCTAAGATGTGGAGAGATGAGAACATTTGGTCACTGTTGGTGGGAATGTAAATTGATGCAGTCACTATGTAGAAAAATATGCAGGTTCCTCAAAAAGTTAAGAATAAATTTATCCAAAATTCAGCAATTCAGCTTTTGAGTATTTTTCCAAATAAAACAAAAACACTAATTTGAAAATGTATTGCAACTCTATGTTCTTTTACCTCACAATAGGTAAGATATGGGAGCAACCTAAGTGCTCACTGATAACAAATGGCTAAAGATGCAGCATATGTGTATGTGTATACACGTATGTTTGTGTATGTGTGTATATATATAGTGTGGTTTCCCTGGTAGCTCAGTGATAAAGAATCCACTGTCAATGTAGGAGATGTGGGCTCGATCTTGGAATTGGGAACATACCTTGGAGAAGGAAATGGCAACCAACTCTAGTATTATTGCCTGGGAAATTGCATGGACAGAGGAGCTTGGTGGGCTACAGTCAATGGGGTTGCAAAAGAGTTGGACATGACTTAGTGACTAAATAGCAGCAACTAATATATGAGAGGTTACATCACCATAAGAAAGAACAAAATCTTGGCATTTTTTACAACATAGATGGGCATAGAGGGTACTATGATAAATGAAATGCCAGACAGAGAAAGACAAATGCTATATGATTTGGCTTTTATGTGGAAATTTTAAAATAAAACAAATGAGCAAACATTAAAAAGAGAGAGAGAGAGAGAGAGAGTCACAGAACAGAGAACAAACAAGCGGTTTCCAAAAGAGAACAAGACAGGTGGATGAGTGAAATAGGTGAGGTACAAACTTCCAGTTACAAAATTAAAAAGTCATGGGTATAAGGTGTGTAATATGGAGAATATAGTCAAGAAAAAATGTAATATCTTTCTATGAGAACAGAGGGTAACAGATTTATACTGGTGATAGTTTTGCAATGCATAGAAATATCAAATCTTCATGTTATACACCAGTAACTAACGCTGTGTAAGACAATTATACTTCAAAAAACAAAGAAATTCCTCATAGAAAAAGAGATTAGATTTGTGGTTACCAGAGGCAGGTGTAACGGAGGAAGGTGAATTGGATCAAGGCGGTCAAAAGGTAAAATTTTCTAGTTATAATAAATAACTATTAAAGATATAATTTAAACATGATAAATATATTAACTTCTATATATTATTTATGAAGTTATTAAGAGAGTAAATCCTAAGAGTCCTCATCGTGAGAAAGAAAATTAATAGTTTTTTTTTTCTTTTTTCTCTCACTATTTTTTCTCATCATCTATATGAGATGGTGAATGGTCACTAAATTTATTGGGGTAATTATTTCATCATGTATGTAAGTCAAATCATGTATGTATACACCTTAAACTTATTACAGTGTTGTAAGTTAGTTTTGTTGTTGTTTTTCAGTCACTGAGTTATGTCTGACTCTTTAGAACTCCATTGACTGTAGCACAGCAGGCTCCTCTGTCCACTGTCTCCTGGAGTTTGCTCAAATTCATGTCCATTGTGTCAGTACATTAGTTATATTTCATTAAAACTGGAAGAATTTTTAAGTTACCTCTAAATTAAATATCTCTAATTTGAATAACTCTAATTAAATATCACTTGAAATGCTTGATAAAGTAAGAAAATTCCATTTTTTTAAAAAAGAGATTAATGATTATAAAGAACTTGGAAGGGTGCCAGGCACATAGGAAGTACTCAATATATGTTAGCCACTTTAGTCAACATCATCATCATATTATTCTTTTATATTCTGTTTTTCTGACCTCCTGTTAAATGAAGGTCACTCCATTGTTCTTGCCTGGAGAATTCCAGGGATAGGGAAGCCTAGTGGGCTGCCGACTATGGGGTCGCACAGAGTCGGACATGACTGAGGTGACTTAGCAGCAGCAGGAGACCATTTATTCTGACCTCAAGTCACATGAAGGAACTTCATCTATAACAACCCTTCCAGTTTCTTTCTTGTGCTTCTCAATGAAGAAGGAGTAGCTTATCAGATTGCTGAGCTTCAGAAAGGGACACTCATTTTTTCTAGTCTGCTTTCATGCAGACACTTGTGTTCTGATTAACTCTCCTTTCCAAAGCCAAGGACAAGTAAAAATGTCTATTAGGTGAAATCCTAGCAATAATTTTTCACCTCAGAAATGTTCTCTAATCAATTTTTGTCGGTGACTGGGGTAATGTTTCCCTTGTTAACTGTCTGCTTTTTGTGTCTAGCTCATGGTTTTTTTTTGTTTTTTTGTTTTTGTTTTTGTTTTTGTTTTCAAACAGCAAGGAAAGAGGAATGTAACCTATTCGCTAGCTAAAGTCCCAGCATTAACCTGCACCCAAATTCTAGTCCTTGTCCTGCATTCTCAATCCACTCCTTTTAATTCCATCTCTCATCTAATGACACAACTGCAGACACATTTCTGGGATAGTTCTGCCCAAGAGCTATCCAAAATGGAGTTCATATTTATACCCTGGCCATGATCTTTCTTATTGTTGCTGTTGTTCAGTCGCTCAGTGTGTCCTACTCTTTGCAACCCCATAGACTGCAGCACACCAGGCCTCCCTCTCCCTCATCATCTCCCAAAGTTTGCCCAAATTCATGTCCATTGCACTGGTGATGCCATTCAGCCATCTCATCCTCTGGCACCCTCTTCTGCTTCTGCATTCAGTCTTTCCCAGCATCAGGGACTTCCAATGAGCTGGCTATTTGCATCAGATGACCAAAAGACTGGAGCTTTAGCTTCAACATCAGTCTTTCCAATGAGTATTCAGGATTGATTTCCTTTAAGTTTGACGAGTGTGATCTCCTCGATGTCCAGAGGACACTCAGGTGTCTTCTCTAGCACCACAGTCCAAAGGTATCAATTATTTGGTGTTCTGCCTTCTCTACAGTTCACTCTCACAACTGTACATAACCACTGGGAAGACCATAACTTTGACTCTGTGGACCTTGTCAGCAAAGTGTTGTGTCTGCTTTTCAACACACTGTCCAGGTTTGTCATAGCTTTCCTGCCAAGAAGCAATCATATTCTGATTTTACGATCAACATCCTCAGGGATCTTAGAGCTCAAGAAAAGAAAGTGTGTCACTGCTTTCACCTTTTCCCCTTCTATTTGCCATAAAGTAATGGGGTCAGATGCCATAATCTTAGCTTAATCTTTATAATTAAGTTGGCTTTTCCATCTTCCTCTTTTAACCTCACCAAGAGGTTCTTTAGTTCCTCTTTGCTTTCTGCCATTAGAATGGTATGATCCACATATCTGAGTTTGTTGATATTCTCCTGCCTATCTTAATTCCAGCTTGTAACTCATCTGGCCCAGCATTTCTCATGATGTGTTCAGTATATAAATTAAATAAGTAGAGTGACAACAGACAGCCCTGTCATACTCCTTTCTCAATCCTTAACCAATCAGTTGTTCCATACAGGGTTCTGCTACTTCTTTACCCAAATACAGGTTTCTCAGGACACAAGTTAGATGACCTGGAATTTCCATTTCTTAAGAACTTTCCACAGTTTTTATGATCCCCATAGTCAAAGGCTGTAGCATAGTCAATTAAACAGAGGTCGCTGTTTTTTCTAGAATTCCTTTTCATTCTCTACAACCCAGCAAATGTTGCCAATTTTATCTCTGGTTCCTCTACCTTTTCTAAACCCAGCTTGAATGTTTGGAAATTCTTGGTTTGTGTAATTCTGAACCCTAGCATGCAAGATATTAAGCATGACCTTACTAGCACAGGAGATGAGTGCAATTGTCTGATTGTTTGAACATTCTTTAGTACTGCCCTTCTCGAGAATTGGGATGAGNGAAATAGGTGAGGTACAAACTTCCAGTTACAAAATTAAAAAGTCATGGGTATAAGGTGTGTAATATGGAGAATATAGTCAAGAAAAAATGTAATATCTTTCTATGAGAACAGAGGGTAACAGATTTATACTGGTGATAGTTTTGCAATGCATAGAAATATCAAATCTTCATGTTATACACCAGTAACTAACGCTGTGTAAGACAATTATACTTCAAAAAACAAAGAAATTCCTCATAGAAAAAGAGATTAGATTTGTGGTTACCAGAGGCAGGTGTAACGGAGGAAGGTGAATTGGATCAAGGCGGTCAAAAGGTAAAATTTTCTAGTTATAATAAATAACTATTAAAGATATAATTTAAACATGATAAATATATTAACTTCTATATATTATTTATGAAGTTATTAAGAGAGTAAATCCTAAGAGTCCTCATCGTGAGAAAGAAAATTAATAGTTTTTTTTTTCTTTTTTCTCTCACTATTTTTTCTCATCATCTATATGAGATGGTGAATGGTCACTAAATTTATTGGGGTAATTATTTCATCATGTATGTAAGTCAAATCATGTATGTATACACCTTAAACTTATTACAGTGTTGTAAGTTAGTTTTGTTGTTGTTTTTCAGTCACTGAGTTATGTCTGACTCTTTAGAACTCCATTGACTGTAGCACAGCAGGCTCCTCTGTCCACTGTCTCCTGGAGTTTGCTCAAATTCATGTCCATTGTGTCAGTACATTAGTTATATTTCATTAAAACTGGAAGAATTTTTAAGTTACCTCTAAATTAAATATCTCTAATTTGAATAACTCTAATTAAATATCACTTGAAATGCTTGATAAAGTAAGAAAATTCCATTTTTTTAAAAAAGAGATTAATGATTATAAAGAACTTGGAAGGGTGCCAGGCACATAGGAAGTACTCAATATATGTTAGCCACTTTAGTCAACATCATCATCATATTATTCTTTTATATTCTGTTTTTCTGACCTCCTGTTAAATGAAGGTCACTCCATTGTTCTTGCCTGGAGAATTCCAGGGATAGGGAAGCCTAGTGGGCTGCCGACTATGGGGTCGCACAGAGTCGGACATGACTGAGGTGACTTAGCAGCAGCAGGAGACCATTTATTCTGACCTCAAGTCACATGAAGGAACTTCATCTATAACAACCCTTCCAGTTTCTTTCTTGTGCTTCTCAATGAAGAAGGAGTAGCTTATCAGATTGCTGAGCTTCAGAAAGGGACACTCATTTTTTCTAGTCTGCTTTCATGCAGACACTTGTGTTCTGATTAACTCTCCTTTCCAAAGCCAAGGACAAGTAAAAATGTCTATTAGGTGAAATCCTAGCAATAATTTTTCACCTCAGAAATGTTCTCTAATCAATTTTTGTCGGTGACTGGGGTAATGTTTCCCTTGTTAACTGTCTGCTTTTTGTGTCTAGCTCATGGTTTTTTTTTGTTTTTTTGTTTTTGTTTTTGTTTTTGTTTTCAAACAGCAAGGAAAGAGGAATGTAACCTATTCGCTAGCTAAAGTCCCAGCATTAACCTGCACCCAAATTCTAGTCCTTGTCCTGCATTCTCAATCCACTCCTTTTAATTCCATCTCTCATCTAATGACACAACTGCAGACACATTTCTGGGATAGTTCTGCCCAAGAGCTATCCAAAATGGAGTTCATATTTATACCCTGGCCATGATCTTTCTTATTGTTGCTGTTGTTCAGTCGCTCAGTGTGTCCTACTCTTTGCAACCCCATAGACTGCAGCACACCAGGCCTCCCTCTCCCTCATCATCTCCCAAAGTTTGCCCAAATTCATGTCCATTGCACTGGTGATGCCATTCAGCCATCTCATCCTCTGGCACCCTCTTCTGCTTCTGCATTCAGTCTTTCCCAGCATCAGGGACTTCCAATGAGCTGGCTATTTGCATCAGATGACCAAAAGACTGGAGCTTTAGCTTCAACATCAGTCTTTCCAATGAGTATTCAGGATTGATTTCCTTTAAGTTTGACGAGTGTGATCTCCTCGATGTCCAGAGGACACTCAGGTGTCTTCTCTAGCACCACAGTCCAAAGGTATCAATTATTTGGTGTTCTGCCTTCTCTACAGTTCACTCTCACAACTGTACATAACCACTGGGAAGACCATAACTTTGACTCTGTGGACCTTGTCAGCAAAGTGTTGTGTCTGCTTTTCAACACACTGTCCAGGTTTGTCATAGCTTTCCTGCCAAGAAGCAATCATATTCTGATTTTACGATCAACATCCTCAGGGATCTTAGAGCTCAAGAAAAGAAAGTGTGTCACTGCTTTCACCTTTTCCCCTTCTATTTGCCATAAAGTAATGGGGTCAGATGCCATAATCTTAGTTTAATCTTTATAATTAAGTTGGCTTTTCCATCTTCCTCTTTTAACCTCACCAAGAGGTTCTTTAGTTCCTCTTTGCTTTCTGCCATTAGAATGGTATGATCCACATATCTGAGTTTGTTGATATTCTCCTGCCTATCTTAATTCCAGCTTGTAACTCATCTGGCCCAGCATTTCTCATGATGTGTTCAGTATATAAATTAAATAAGTAGAGTGACAACAGACAGCCCTGTCATACTCCTTTCTCAATCCTTAACCAATCAGTTGTTCCATACAGGGTTCTGCTACTTCTTTACCCAAATACAGGTTTCTCAGGACACAAGTTAGATGACCTGGAATTTCCATTTCTTAAGAACTTTCCACAGTTTTTATGATCCCCATAGTCAAAGGCTGTAACATAGTCAATTAAACAGAGGTCGCTGTTTTTTCTAGAATTCCTTTTCATTCTCTACAACCCAGCAAATGTTGCCAATTTTATCTCTGGTTCCTCTACCTTTTCTAAACCCAGCTTGAATGTTTGGAAATTCTTGGTTTGTGTAATTCTGAACCCTAGCATGCAAGATATTAAGCATGACCTTACTAGCACAGGAGATGAGTGCAATTGTCTGATTGTTTGAACATTCTTTAGTACTGCCCTTCTCGAGAATTGGGATGAGAATTGACCTTTTCCAGTCCTGTGGTACTGCTGGGTCTTCAGAATTTTTGACATATTGAGTGCAACACTTTGATAGCATCCTCTTTTAAGGTTTTGAATAGCTCTACTAGAATTCCATCACATTCACTAACTTTATTGACAGCAGCCCTTCCTAAGACCCAACTGACTTCACACTCCAGAATGTCTGGCTCTGGGTGACTGATCACACCATCGAGGTTATCTAGTTCATTAAGATCTTTTTTGTACACTTCTTCTGTTTCTTCTTTCCATCTCTTCTTGATCTCTTCTGCTTCTGCTAGGTCTCTACCATTTTTGTCCTTTAGTCTGCGCTTCTTTGGATGAAATGTCCCCTTGATATTTCCAGTTTTCCTGAAGAGATCTTCTAGTCTTTTCCCTTCTGTCGTTTTCCTCTATTTTTAAGCATTGTTCATTGAAGAAGGCCTTCTTGTATCTCCTTCTTCTTCTTTGGAACTCTGCATTTAGTTGGGTGTAGCTTTCCCTTTCTCCCTTTCTTTTTGTTTCTCTTCTTTCTTCAGCTATTTGTAAAGCCTCCTCAGATAACCACTTTGCCTTCTTGCTTTTCTTTTTCTTTGGGATGGTTTTATTTGCTGCCTTCTGTACAATATTACAGACCTCTGCCCACTGTTTCCTAGGTCTAATCTCTTGGATCTATTCATCACCTCCACCATATATTCATAAGGGATTTAAGTTGTATCTGGCTGGCCTAGTAGTTTTACCTGCTTTCTTTAGGTTAAGCCTGAATTTTGCTATAAGAAGCTGATGATCTGAGACAGTCAGCTCCAGGTCTTGTTTTTGCTGACTCCATCTTTGGCTACAAAGAATATAATCAATTTGATTTTGGTATTGATCATTTGGTGATGTCCACGTGTAAAGTCATCTCTTGTGTTGTTAAAAAGGGGTATTTTCTATGACCAGTGCATTCTCTTGGCAAAATTCAGTTAGCCTTTTCCCTGCTTTGTTTTGTACTCCAAGGCCAAACTTGCCTGTTACTCCAAGTATCTCTTGACTTCCTACTTTGCATTTCAATTCCCAATGATGAATAGAACACCTCTTTGTTGTTAGTTCTAGGTGGTCTTCTAGGTCTTCATAGAACTGATCAGCTTCTTCAGCATTGGTGGTAGGGGCATAGATTTGAATTCTTATGATGTTGAACGGCTTGCCTTGGAAATGAACCGAGATCATTCTGTCACTTTTGACAAGCGCTGCATTTGGGATGTATCCAAGTGCTGCATTTCGGATTCTTTTGTTGATTATGAGGGCTATCCCATTTCTTCTAAAGGATTCTGGTCCACAGTAATAGATAGAATGGTTATCTGAATTAAATTTACCCATTCCCATCCATTTTAGTTCATTGATTCCTAAGAGGTCAAAGTTTAGTCTTACCATCTTCTGCTTGAACACATCTAATTCACCTTGATTCATGGACCTAATATTCCATGTTCCTATGCAGTACTGTTTTTGCAGCATCAGATTTTACTTTTACCACTAGACACATCCACAATTGAGCATCGATTCTACTTTGGCCCAGCTGCTTCATTCTTTCTGGAGCTATTAGTAGTTGTCCTTCACTCTTTCCCAGTAGCATGTTGTACACTTACCAACATGGTAGGAGGAGGGGGCTTATCTTTCAGGGTCATATCTTTGTGTCTTTTTATACTCAANTCTGTCGTTTTCCTCTATTTTTAAGCATTGTTCATTGAAGAAGGCCTTCTTGTATCTCCTTTTTCTTCTTTGGAACTCTGCATTTAGTTGGGTGTAGCTTTCCCTTTCTCCCTTTCTTTTTGTTTCTCTTCTTTCTTCAGCTATTTGTAAAGCCTCCTCAGATAACCACTTTGCCTTCTTGCTTTTCTTTTTCTTTGGGATGGTTTTATTTGCTGCCTTCTGTACAATATTACAGACCTCTGCCCACTGTTTCCTAGGTCTAATCTCTTGGATCTATTCATCACCTCCACCATATATTCATAAGGGATTTAAGTTGTATCTGGCTGGCCTAGTAGTTTTACCTGCTTTCTTTAGGTTAAGCCTGAATTTTGCTATAAGAAGCTGATGATCTGAGACAGTCAGCTCCAGGTCTTGTTTTTGCTGACTCCATCTTTGGCTACAAAGAATATAATCAATTTGATTTTGGTATTGATCATTTGGTGATGTCCACGTGTAAAGTCATCTCTTGTGTTGTTAAAAAGGGGTATTTTCTATGACCAGTGCATTCTCTTGGCAAAATTCAGTTAGCCTTTTCCCTGCTTTGTTTTGTACTCCAAGGCCAAACTTGCCTGTTACTCCAAGTATCTCTTGACTTCCTACTTTGCATTTCAATTCCCAATGATGAATAGAACACCTCTTTGTTGTTAGTTCTAGGTGGTCTTCTAGGTCTTCAGAGAACTGATCAGCTTCTTCAGCATTGGTGGTAGGGGCATAGATTTGAATTCTTATGATGTTGAACGGCTTGCCTTGGAAATGAACCGAGATCATTCTGTCACTTTTGACAAGCGCTGCATTTGGGATGTATCCAAGTGCTGCATTTCGGATTCTTTTGTTGATTATGAGGGCTATCCCATTTCTTCTAAAGGATTCTGGTCCACAGTAATAGATAGAATGGTTATCTGAATTAAATTTACCCATTCCCATCCATTTTAGTTCATTGATTCCTAAGAGGTCAAAGTTTAGTCTTACCATCTTCTGCTTGAACACATCTAATTCACCTTGATTCATGGACCTAATATTCCATGTTCCTATGCAGTACTGTTTTTGCAGCATCAGATTTTACTTTTACCACTAGACACATCCACAATTGAGCATTGATTCTACTTTGGCCCAGCTGCTTCATTCTTTCTGGAGCTATTAGTAGTTGTCCTTCACTCTTTCCCAGTAGCATGTTGTACACTTACCAACATGGTAGGAGGAGGGGGCTTGTCTTTCAGGGTCATATCTTTGTGTCTTTTTATACTCAAAGACTTTTTATTCATAAAGTTCTCATGACAAGTAGACTGGGGTGGTTTGCTATTCCATCCTCCTCCTCCTTATTCCAGCTTTAATGTCTTTGTTAGTCACTTGTCTCCCAAGTGAAAATCTCAAGAGTTTAAACTGACCCCTCTCTTTTGCTCACCTTACATGTTCAATTCTATCTGCCTAATAGATCTCATGTTTTTCTTGTCCTCATTTCCCACCCTGACACCCTTAATTTGGACTTTCCTCATGTATAACAATACCCTGCACTTTGCTTGCCACCAATCTTTCCCCCTCCTCTTCATTTTCCAACTGCTGCTAGGGTGATCTTTCTAAAATAACAACAAAAGAAATGAGTGTAGCAATCTTCCAGAATAAGTTCTGAACTCTTCAAGGTAAAGGCTTGCATCATTTGGCCCCTATCTAACTCTCCAGCCTGATTCCTCATGATTAATCTCTTGTATTGATATGCCCTATAACTTGGTCATATTGTTCCCTTTTGAAAATACTGAAATTTATTCACATGACTTAATTTGTAGGCTTAAGCACAAAAATAAAGTGTGCAGTCAAGATAAAATTTAATTTTACCATCACCAAAAATTCCATCCTACCAAATATGAGTAAAAATCCATGAGTATGTCAAATATACATTCAAACTGTAATATTTTAAAGATAACAATGGTCAAATCAAATGAGCTTGTTGAATACTTTCCTTTATGTCACATCAATGTTAACGTCAATGTTTGCAGTGAAGAAAAATCCAACAAAGAACCTCTCATGTCTCATGTCATACTATTCTCAACATAAAACTCATTGGGTTCAAAATTCAGTCTCTCAAGCCTTTAGGCATTACATGCTGCTCCCTTTTCCCCAAATCTTCTTCACTTCATGTCTTCTTAACACTTTGACTTCAAGTTGGATATAATTTCCTTCAAAGAGTCTTTACTAACTCTTGCATAGCCACTGCAGTTCTCTCATCCCTACTCCTGAACCCTCAGTGCACACCACTGTGGCTGCCTATTTTGCCTGCATGTCCTTCCAATTTTATTTAAGGCAGGCACCCTGTTTACTGACTAGTGAATCACAACAACATATCTATCATCGTGTTGCACACAGTAAGTGTTCAACGATTGCTTGTTAAAGAAATTAACAGGCAAAATGCAAATATAAAGTAATATGCCATGCTTTATGGTAAATACAAAAGATAGAAAAGTGAATAGAGTAGAAAGGCACAAAATAGTAAATGGTACTATATTGACTTTACAATATACTTTGGAGAATCAAATTATGTGATACAGATCAGCTCTCTCAGTAGTTTATTCCCCTGTATTCTTCAAATAATAAATATCAATGATAATTTTTCAACTGCATTCTGATACAGCAAAAAAGTTCTGAAAAACTGCATTAATTTATAACAGTCAATAATTGTGTTTTGACAGTGTATTTATGATCATTTATTCCCTTTAGTACCCCTAATAAGGAAGAACAGAATCCTCTGCCTCAGCACACATAGCTGTCACTGCCTTTATTACCTGTGAGCAGTACATGCTTGCCAATGCTAGTGGCATATGAATTGGGGTTTGCATTTCATGAACTTAGACAATAGCAACTGATCATTTTTCCTGTGCTCTTAAAATCTCACTATCCTAAATACAAATAAATAATATCACTTTGTATTGGCACATGAACCTGTGAAACATATCATCCTGAAGCTAATCATAGATCATGCTGCTGTCATTGATTCCAGACTTTAATACCTAACAGCTTGATAAAGCCATGGCTATGAGTCCTACTGGGTTAGTATGCACTAGGACAATGTCTCTGACTTTATCCACAAAAAAAAATCAGCTTTGAGTCATTCCACTTTTTAAACAAAACATCATGAGAATTTTCCACCAAAATTTGTTTGTAATTAGGGCCTTTTTACAACATGGATTCCAAACTATTCTAGATGAAGCAGTAGTCAACCAGCTAATAACACTCTTGGGTAAATCGCTGACTGAGTTTGCTTCTTGCTGCATGAAAACTAAAGCCAAACATTTATGGGTTCTTGGGCTTCCCTTGTGGCTCAGCTAGTAAAAACTCTGTCTGCAAATCGGGAGACCTGGATTCAGTCCCTGGGTTGGGAAGATTTCCTGGAGAAGGGAAAAGCTACCCACTCCAGTATTCTGGCCTAGAGAATTCCACGGACTGTATAGTCCAAGGCATTGCCGAGTCGAACACGATTGAGCAACTTTCACTTTCGCCTTATGGATTCTTAGACATGAAATCCTGCAGGCACATCATAGATCACATACCAAGGACAACTGACACTTTTTTAAAGCCTATGTTTTTAAATAAGCTGTAGGAATTAAGGGAAAACAGATATATCAGGTCGGTTTACCTGATGACAGTATAATTGCATTGTGCCAGTTTTGACAGATAGGTCATGCACTACCAGAAATGCAGCCCACTGAGGTATGTGCAAGCATTCAGACCCAGCTCATATAATTTAAGAGTACTAAACATAACCAACTTTGAGAATAAAAGTCCTCAGTTCAGTTCAGTTCAGTCACTCGGTCATGTTCAACTCTTTGTGACCCCATGAATGCAGCATGCTAGGCCTCCCTCTCCATCACCAACTCCTAAAGTTTGCTCAAACTCATGTTCATCATGTTGGTGATGCCATCCAGCCATCTCATCCTCTGTCGTCCCCTTCTCCTCCTGCCCCCAATCCCTCCCAGCATCAGAGTCTTTTCCAATGAGTCAACTCTTCACATGAGGTGGCCAGTGTACTGGAGTTTCAGCTTTAGCATCATTTCTCCCAAAGAACACCCAGGACTGATCTCGTTTAGAATGGACTGGTTGGATCTCCTTGCAGTCCAAGGGACTCTCAAGAGTCTTCTCCAACACCCCAGTTCAAGGGCATCAATTCTTCAACACTCAGCCTTCTTCACAGTCCAACTCTCACATCTATACATGAACACTGGAAAAACCATAGCCTTGACTAGATGAACCTTTGTTGACAAAGTATGTCTCTGCTTTTGAATATGCTATTTAGGTTGGTCATAACTTCCCTTCCAAGGAGTAAGAATCTTAATTTCATGGCTGCAATCACCATCTGCAGTCATTTTGGAGCTCCCCAAAATAAAGTCTGACACTGTTTCCACAGTTTCCCCATCTATTTCCCATGAAGTAATGGGGCCAGATGCCATGATCTTCGTTTTCTGAATGTTGAGCTTTAAGACAACTTTTTCACTCTCCACTTTCACTTTCATCAAGAGGCTTTTTAGTTCTTCTTCACTTTCTGCCATAAGGGTGGTATCATCTGCATATCTGAGGTTATTGATATTTCTCCTGGCAATCTTGATTCCATCTGTGCTTCTTCCAGCCCAGCATTTCTCATGATATACTCTGCAGAGAAGTTAAATAAGCAGGGTGACAACATACAGCCTTGATGTACTCCTTTGCCTATTTGGAACCAGTCTGTTGTTCCATGTCCAGTTCTAATTGTTGCTTCTTGATCTGTGTATAGGTTTCTCAAAAGACAAGTTAGGTGGTATGGTATTCCCATATCTTTCAGAATTTTCCACAGTTTATTGTGAGCCACACAGTCAAAGGCTTTGGCATAGTCAATAAAGCAGAAATAGATGTCTTTCTGGAAATCTCTTGCTTTTTCCATGATCCAGCGGATGTTGGCAATTTGATCTCTGGTTCCTCTGCCTTTTCTAAAACCAGTTGAACATCAGGGAGTTCACGGTTCACATATTGCTGAAGCTTGACTTGGAGAATTTTGAGCATTAGAGATCAGTGCAATTGTGTGGTAGCTGAGCATTCTTTGTCATTGCCTTTCTTTGGGATTGGAATGAAAATTNGTTGAACATCAGGGAGCTCACGGTTCACATATTGCTGAAGCTTGACTTGGAGAATTTTGAGCATTAGAGATCAGTGCAATTGTGTGGTAGCTGAGCATTCTTTGTCATTGCCTTTCTTTGGGATTGGAATGAAAATTGACCTTTTCCAGTCCTATGGCCACTGCTGAGTATTCCATATTTGCTGGCATATTGAGTGCAGCACTTTCACAGCATCATCTTTGAGGATTTGAAATAGCTCAAATGGGACTCCATCACCTCTACTAGCTTTATTCATAGTGATGCTTTCTAAGGCCCACTTGACTTCACATTCCAGGATGTCTGGCTCTAGGTGAGTGAGCACAACATCATGATTATCTTGGTCATGAAGATCTTTTTTGTACAGTTCTTCCATGTATTCTTGTCACCTCTTCTTAATAGCTTCTCCTTCTGTTAGGTCCATACCATTTCTGTCCTTTATTGAGCCCATCTTTGCATGAAAATTTCCCTTGGTATCTCTAATTTTCTTGAAGAGATCTCTAGTCTTTCCCATTCTGTTGTTTCCCTCTATTTCTTTGCACTGATCGCTGAGGAAGGCTTTCTTATCACTTCTTGCTATTCTTTGGAACTCTGCATTCAGATGCTTATATCTTTCCTTTTCTCCTTTGCTTTTCGCTTCTCTTCTTTTCATAGCTATTTGTAAGGCTGTCCCAGACAGCTATTTTGCTTTTTTGCATTTCTTTTCCATGGGATGGTCTCTATCCCTGTCTCCTGTACAATGTCACCAACCTCAGTCCATTGTTCATCAGACACTCTATCAGATCTAGTNCTGTCCCAGACAGCCATTTTGCTTTTTTGCATTTCTTTTCCATGGGATGGTCTCGATCCCTGTCTCCTGTACAATGTCACCAACCTCAGTCCATTGTTCATCAGACACTCTATCAGATCTAGTCCCTTGAATCTATTCCTCACTTACACTGTATAATCATAAGGGATTTTATTTAGGTCATACCTGGATGGTCTAGTGGTTCTCCCTACTTTCTTCAGTTTAAGTCTGAATTTGGCAATAAGGAGTTCATGACCTGTGCCACAGTCAGCTCCCAGTCTTGTTTTTGCTTACTCTATAGAGCTTCTCCATCTTTAGCTGCAAAGAATATAATCAGTCTGATTTCGGTGTTGACTATCTGGTGATGTCCATGTGTAGAGTCTTCTCTTGTGTTGTTGGAAGAGGGTGTTTGCTATGATCAGTGCATTCTCTTGGCAAAACTTATTAGTCTTTGCCCTGCTTCATTCTGTATTCCAAGGCCAAATTTACCCGTTACTCCAGGTGTTTCTTGACTTCCTATTTTTGCATTCCAGTCCCCATAGTGAAAAAGAAGGAGAAATTGTCCTCAAACAGGATACATTGTTTTATATAGTCCTTAGAACAGAGTTTAAACTAAGTTATTTGCTGTGTAATCATCAGTTGACTAAAAAAAAAAAAAGCTTTATGATATTAAGACTAAAAAATGTAAAGGGGAAGAAAAAGACATTTGTCCTTCCTCCTTGAGATTTCCAGACCCCTATCTCCTCTTCAGGAACCCCAGACCCCTCTCTCCTTCTCGAAAGACCAAGACCCCTTTCTCCTCCTCAGGGACTCTGGACTTCATATCAACCTGCCTAGGAATTGACTCTGTAATCCTTTAAATAGAAAACTTTAAAGACTCCATGAGAAAATTACTAGAGCTTATCAATGAGTATAATGAATTTTCAGAATCTAAAATTAATACACAGATATAACTTGCATTCCTAACCACTAGCAATGAGAAAACAGAAAGAGGAAACTATCTTATTCAGCATTAAAATGAAAATAATAAAACACTTAGAAATAAATATACCCAAAGAAATAAAAGACCCTTATATAGAAAACTATAAAACACTGATGAAATCAAATTGACACAAATAGATGGAGAAATATACCATGTTCATTTATTGTAAGAATCAATATAGTGAAAATAAGTCTACTACCCAAAGCAACCTATAGATTTAATGCAATCCCTATCAAGCTACTAATGGTATTTTTCATAGAACTAGAACAAATAATTTCACAATTTGTATGGAAATACAAAAAACCTCAAACAGCCAAACAATCTTGAGAAAGAATGGAACTGGAAGAATCAACCTACCTGACCTCAGACTATATTACAAAGCTACAGTCATCAAGACAGTATGGTACAGGCACAAAGACAGGAATATAGATCAAAGGAACAAAATAGAAAGCCTAGAGATAAATCCACACATCTATGGACACCTCATCTTTGACAAAGGAGGCAGAAATATACAATGGAGAATAGACAATCTCTTTAACAAGTGGTGCTGGGTAAACTGGTCAACCACCTGTAAAAGAATGAAACTAGAATACTTTCTAACACTGTACACAAAAATAAATTCAAAATAGATTAAAGATCTAGATGCAAGACTAGAAACTGTAAAACTTTTATAGGAAAACATAGGCAGAACACTCTCTGACATAAATTACAGCACAATCCAATCCTCTATGATCCACCTCCCAGAGTAAAGGAAATAAAAAGAAAAATAACCAAATAGGACCTAATTAAACTTAAAGCTTTTGCACAATGAAGCAAACTATAAGCAAGGTGAAAAGGTAGCCTTTGGAATGGGAGAAAATAATAGTGAATGAAGCAACTGACAAAGAATCACAAAAATATACAAGCAATACATGCAGCTCAACACCAGAAAAAATAAATGACCCAATCAAGAAATTGGCCAAAGATCTTGGTTATCATTTTACAATACATACAAGGATGGAGTCATTGTGTCATCTACCCACATCTAATATAGTGCTAGAAGTCACTTATGCCTTAATAATAATGTGAATCAATGAATTTGTATCAGATCAGTTCAGTTCAGTCTCAATCATGTCCGACTCCTTGCAACCCCATGGACTACAGGACATCAGGCTTCCCTGTTCATCACAAACCCACAGAGCTTGCTCAAACTCATGTCCATTGATTCAGGGATGCCATCAAGCCATCTCACCATCTGTCATCCCCTTCTCCTCCTGCTTTCAATCTTTTCCAGCATGAGGGTCTTTTCCAATGAGTCAGTTCTTCACATCAGGTAACCAAAGTATTGGAGCTTCAGCTTTAGTATCAGTTTTTCAAATTAATATTCAGGACTGATTTGCTAAAATTGACTAGCTTGATATCCTTGCAGTCCAAGGGACTCTCAAGAGTCTTCTCCAACACCACAGAAACATCAATTCTTCAGTGTTCAGCTTTCTTTATAGTCCAATTCTCACATCCATACATGACTACTGGAAAAATCATAGCTTTGACCAGATGGACATTTGTTGGCAAAGTAATGTCTTTGCTTTTTAATATGCTGTCTAGGTTGGTCATAGCTTTTCTCTGAGGAGCAAGCATCTTTTAATTTCATGGCTGCAGTCACCATTTGCAGTGATTTTGGAGCCCCCCCAAAATAAAGTCAATGTTTCCATTGTTTCCCATCTATTTGCCATGAAGTGATGGGATCGGATACCATGATCTTAGTTTTCTGAATGTTGAGGTTTTAAGCCAACTTTTTCACTCTCCTCTTTCACTTTCATCAAGAGTCTCATTAGTTCTTCACTGTCTGCCATAAGGGTGGTGTCATCTGCATATCTGAGTATCTACAATGCCCAGTTGTGGATGTGACTGGTGATGGAAATAAAGTCCAATGCTGTAAGGAACAATATTAAATTGGAACCTGGAATGTTAGGTCCATTAATCAAGGTAAATTTTACCAAATATTGACAAGGATTATGTGAATTGTATTTTGACACTAACTTTATTGTTCAAATTGTATTTTGCTTAAGCTCATTAAGAAATTAACTTGTCTTCTTGGAGTTTACATTGACATATATAAGGCAAAGTGCACCAGCTCTTAAGTGAATTATCTTCTGAATGTAATTTTCAAATGTAAAAGTAACTGTAAGTCACACTTACTTTTTATAATTACGAAGTATGTGTAAGTCACACTTACTTCAGCCTTTCTTTGTCTTGTTACTGCCTTAGCTTAGGTGTTTAGTTCCTCTCACTTGGACTTCAGCATAACATGATAGGATGTCCTTATTTTTAGAATTCACGTGTTGAAGTATTTGACAGTGAAGAGGCAAGATGCCTGAAACATACCTTCAAATAGATCAGGAGGAAAAACTACAGAAAGCAAATATGGTAAAATGTTAAAAATTGAACCTAGAGGCTGCATATACAGGTTTTCAATGTGCTTATCTTGCAGTTTTTCTGTGTGAAAATTTTATAGCAAAATAAGGAAAAATAACTCCTTAATGTATTCAACCTACTCATCCTCTAAGTTTTTTCAAAGCAACTATAATTATCTTCTTTATACCTAATGATAATGTCACTCTCTTGCTTAGAAAATGTCAGGAACTCCAAAATCACCTTGCAGCATTGGAGACACTGTTTGTTAATAACACTGATGATATACATGGGCTCTGTAGTCAGACCACTTAGGTTCAAGTCCTAGAGTTACTACTTGTTATCTTGTTAAACGGACATGTTTCTTAACCTCTCTGAGCCTCAAATTCCACATATGTGAAAAGAAAAGTGAAGTCGCTCAGTCATGTCTGATTCTTTGTGACCCCATGGACTGTAGCTTACCAGGCTCCTCCATCCATGGAAATTTTCAAGCAAGAATACTGGAGTGGGTTGCCATTTCCTTCTCCCAATATATGAAAAGAAGATAAATAATAACAGTACCTACCGCACAAAGTGTCATAAGGATTAAATGGGCAAATACATGTAGCTCGCAAAAGACTGTGTGCCCAGCACATAGTTATGTATCAACTGGTAGTTTTATGTAGGTTTATTACTTCCTTTCATAATATTATTTTTTAATTATTATTATTATTTTACTTTACAATATTGTATTGGTTTTGCCACACATCAACATGAATCCACCACAGATGTACCCCTGTTCCCAATCCTGAACCCCCCTCCCACCTACCAAGCCTTTAGAAAATGCCAGATTAAATTAAGTAAAGTGAGAATCTTGACTGTATTAATTCTAATTACAACTAAATAGTTTAGTGTCAATAATGAATCTTCAGATATGTGAATCTCACATTCAGTGCATCTCCTTGGACAAGTACATTGCAGATGTGACTTAGGGAACTGCTGAAATAGGAAATAGAATCTCAGTTCTTTCACTCGATTTTGAAGGGCTTCCAGGACAAAGCTGTACCCACCTGTCAGCCTCTCAGTCTTCTGCTTTCACTTACTTTGTTCTTCAGCCAAACTTCAATCCCTGCCACATCCCAGTGTACCATTCATTTCCCTAAGAGTGCTTTCCTGCCTGCCTGTGGAAATTTTTCTCCCATCTCCACCCCTCAAAGCCTGCTCAAGTCGAATTGCCTTCACAAAGACCACCCAGAAGCTCCCAGGAAAAATTAATTTTCTATCCTTACTCCCACTGCATATTTTGTTTGTTGTTGTTTAGTTAAGAAGCTATTTTCAACCCTTCTGCAACCCCAGGGACTATAGCCTGCCAGGTTCTTCTGTTCATGGGATTTCCCAGACAAGAATATTAGAGTTGGTTGCCATTTCCTTCTCCAGGGGATCTTCCTGACCCAGGGATAGAACCCACATGTCTCACATTGGCAAGTGAATACTCTACCACTGAGCCACCAGAGAAACCTGAGCATTTTGTTCAAAATTCTATAAAATTCTATGAAAATAAATGGCATTTTACCATATATTATGGGATTTTACTTTTATTTTTATGAAAAATTGTATTGGAATTATCTGTAACTGTGTAAGAAGAGAAGCACATTCAAGATATAGAGGAAAACATTTGTTCACACTCATTTTAATCTCTTCCCTCAAATAATTTTTTAATTCTTTGTGACACACACTGGTAGTAGTATATTCTGAACTGAACATGTCTGTGTCCATACAAAGCTACACATTGCTAGAGGGTCAAATAGAATCTGGTCATTTTCTACATTTCTCATAATACCTGACAGAGTTCAATCAGTTCAGTTCAGTCACTCAGTTGTGTCTGACTCATTGTGACCCCACGGGCTGCAGCCAGCCAGGCTTCCCTGTTCATCATCAACTCCTGGAGCTTGCTCAGACTCATGTCCATTGAGTTGGTGATGCCATCCAAACATCTCATTCTCTGTCATCCCCTTCTCCTCCTGTCTTCAATATTCCCCAGCATCAAGGTCTTTTCGATAAATACTCTGTATGCTACATAAACATGTAGAACATTATTGACTATCAAAATCTGTGCTCACACACTTTGATTCAGAATAGAAAAAAGAAAAGAAAGAATAACTTTTAAAATAATAGCTATTTTGGAGAGGTGGGCAAAATGGCAAAGTAAGAAGACCTTGACCTCACATCTTCCTTCTGTCACACTAAAAAAAATTACAACTATTTGCAGAGCAACTACCAATCAGAATGGCCTGAAAACTAATACTAGAAAAGATTCTCTGCAGCAAAATATATGAAGAAGGAACTACACTGAGANTACCACTGAGCCACCAGAGAAACCTGAGCATTTTGTTCAAAATTCTATAAAATTCTATGAAAATAAATGGCATTTTACCATATATTATGGGATTTTACTTTTATTTTTATGAAAAATTGTATTGGAATTATCTGTAACTGTGTAAGAAGAGAAGCACATTCAAGATATAGAGGAAAACATTTGTTCACACTCATTTTAATCTCTTCCCTCAAATAATTTTTTAATTCTTTGTGACACACACTGGTAGTAGTATATTCTGAACTGAACATGTCTGTGTCCATACAAAGCTACACATTGCTAGAGGGTCAAATAGAATCTGGTCATTTTCTACATTTCTCATAATACCTGACAGAGTTCAATCAGTTCAGTTCAGTCACTCAGTTGTGTCTGACTCATTGTGACCCCACGGGCTGCAGCCAGCCAGGCTTCCCTGTTCATCATCAACTCCTGGAGCTTGCTCAGACTCATGTCCATTGAGTTGGTGATGCCATCCAAACATCTCATTCTCTGTCATCCCCTTCTCCTCCTGTCTTCAATATTCCCCAGCATCAAGGTCTGTTCAATAAATACTCTGTATGCTACATAAACATGTAGAACATTATTGACTATCAAAATCTGTGCTCACACACTTTGATTCAGAATAGAAAAAAGAAAAGAAAGAATAACTTTTAAAATAATAGCTATTTTGGAGAGGTGGGCAAAATGGCAAAGTAAGAAGACCTTGACCTCACATCTTCCTTCTGTCACACTAAAAAAAATTACAACTATTTGCAGAGCAACTACCAATCAGAATGGCCTGAAAACTAATACTAGAAAAGATTCTCTGCAGCAAAATATATGAAGAAGGAACTACACTGAGATAAGTTGGAGGGGCAGAGTTGCAGTGTAGTCTAGACCCATATCCCTGGTCCATGACTCACGAAGAGGAAGATAATCAATCACAATTGCATAGATTCTCACCAAGGAGTGATGGATCCAAGATCAGGACTGCAACCCAGAGGTTGTGCACCAGAACGACAAGGCCCCAGGATGTCTGGTTTTGAAGGCCAGTGGGGCTTACATGGGGGAAGGATGTAGGGCTATAGTAAGCAGAGACTTTGCCCTTAACAGGCGCACTCAAAATCTCACACACTCCAAGTCTCCCAGTGCAGAGGCAGTAATTAGAAAGGAGTTTGTCAGACCACTTGCTTGCTGATCTTTGAGAACTTCCTGGAGAGACAACTGAGACTCTCTCTGGTGACGGAGACACTTATGGCAGGTATTTTGAGAATCTCATTCTACTATGAGGCCACTAGTGCTGGCAAGCACCATCTCGGTGTCCTTCTAACTTATTAGTGTCAGAGGCTTACTCACACACAAGTAAGTTAACACCAGTCCTGGGACACCCTGGGCCAAACTGCCAGCCATACAGGAACCCAGTCCCACACACTGAAGATCTAGGCTCTTGCCCACACAGTCAGCCGCGCTGAATCCCAGCCCCACCCACTAGTGGGCTAGTGGCCAATCAAGCCAAAGGTCAGTGCCCCATTACAATTCTCATAATAGCCCCACCACAACAGAAGGGTCAACACAACACACAGGGCGGCACCTCGAGCATATAACTCTGGTGATAAGAGAGTGCTGCTGGGCCACATAAGGCATCATATACATAAGACCATTTCTCCAAGATCTGCGAATTTGCCTGACCTACGTAACACATAAAAATAAATACAAATGATTAGGCGAAACGGGGAGACAAAGAAGAACGTTCTAAATAAAGAAACAAAGCAACACTTTACAGGAAGAACTAAACAAAGTGGAGATAAGCAATCTACCTAGTAAAGAATTCAAGGTAATGATCATCAAGTTCCTCAATAAACTCAGGAGAACAGTAGATGAACACAGAGAGAACAAAGTGTTGGAAAATACAAAGAAGAACCAAACAGAGTTGAGGATTACAATAACTGAAATTTCAAAATACACTGGAAAGAATCAAAGGTAGATTAGGTGATAACATAATCTATATATTCAATGCAACCTCTGTAAAAATTCCAAAAAATGCTAAAATGTTATGGAAATTTTAAAAAAATAGTCAAAATAATATTGAGAAAGAAGAACAAAGGAAGAGGTATTATGCTTTCTGATTTCAAGCTTCAGTTTGAAATGTGCAAATCTACAGTAATCAAAATATTATGGGAAGGGACATGTGCATACCTATGGCTGATTCATGTTAAGTTTGGCAGAAACCAATACAACATTCTAGAGAAATTATCCTGCAATTAAAAATAAATAAATTTAATTATATTTACCAAAAAAATGAAAAACAAACAGTATGATACTGGAACAAAGATAGATATATATAGATCAATAGAATAGAATAAACAACCTAGAAAGAAATACACACCTATATAGTCAATAGAGACAAGATTATACAATGGGGGAAAGACAGCTTCTTCAATAAATAATGGTGGGAAAACTGGACAGCTATGTGCAATAGATTATGTGCACCATACTAAAATAAATAAATAAACTCAAAATTGATTAAAGCTGTAAATGTCATATCTAAAACCATAAAACCCCTGAATTAAAACATAGGTAGTAAAGGATTTTGACATCTGTCCTAGCAGTATTTTTTTCAATCTATCTCTTCACACAAGTGCAATATAAGCAAAAATAAACAAATCAAACTAAAAGTTTACTCAGAATTGCTTTGGCAATTCTGGATATTTTGTGGTTGTGTGTAAAATTTAGGGTTATTTGTTCTAGTTTTATGAAAACATCATGAGTATTTTCCTTGCATATTTTATGAAAATGTCATGGGTATATCCACAAAGAGTCAGACATGACTGAACTAACATGGATATTTTGACAGGGGTTACAATCTGTAGATTGCTTTAGGTAATAAGGCCATTTTAACAATATTAATTCTTCCTAACCCAAGAGCATGGGCTATCTTTCCATTTCTTTGAATCATCTTCAGTTTCCTTTATCAGTGTTTTATAGTTTTTAGCATATAGGTCTTTCAATTCCTTGGTTAAGTTTATTCCCAGATATTTTTTGATGCAATTTAAAGTGAGATTTTATTTTACTCTCTCATTCTCATATTTCATGGTAGTGTAAAAAAATGCAACAGATTTCTGTGTGCAAATCTTGTATCTTGATACCTTGCTTAATTTATTTATCAGTCCTAATAGTTTCATGTGTAGTTTTTAAAAAGAAGGTTCACACCAGTCATAAAGGCTACCCTCAAAAAGTCTTCAAATAATAAATGCTAGAGAGGGTGTAGACTCTGACACTCTTGATAGGCATGTAAAGTGGTACAGACACTATGGAAAATAGTATAAAGACTCCTTAAAAATTAAAATAGAGCTACCAAATGGTCCAGCAATTTGGCTCTTGGGCATATATCCAGAAAAGGTGAAATTCTAATTTGAGAAAGATATATGTACCCCAGTGTTCATAAAAGAACTATTTACAATAGCCAAGACATGGAAACAACCTAATTGTCCATCAC
Organism: Raphicerus campestris; assembly: GCA_006410735.1. NCBI lineage: Eukaryota > Metazoa > Chordata > Mammalia > Artiodactyla > Bovidae > Raphicerus > Raphicerus campestris. The sequence continues at coordinate 818,189 of SJYW01001745.1, read as the reverse complement.
TGGAAAATCAATATAAAAAGCTATATATAATGGAGATTGCCTTTTGCAATAAATCTATGGACCTAGAGAAAATCATACTAAGTGAAGTAAGTGAGACAGAGAAACTCAAGTATTATATCATTTATGTGTGGAATCTAAAAAGTAATAGAAATGAATCTATAAAGAAAACAGAAATAGAATCACAGGCAGAAAACAAACTTATGGCTACCAAAGAGGAAAAAGGTGGGAGGAGGATAAATTCGAAGTATGGGATTAACAGATACTAGTTTAGTTCAGTTGCTCAGTCCTGTCCAACTCTTTCCAACCCCATAGGTTGCAGCATGCCAAGCTTCCCTATCCATCACCAACTTCTGGAGCTTGCTCAAACTCATATCTATCTATTCAGTGATGCCATTCAATCATTTCATCCTCTGTTGTCACCTTCTCTTCCTGCCTTCAATCTTTCCCAGCATCAGGGTCTTTTCCAATGAGTCAGTTCTTCACATAAAGTGGCAAAAGTATTGGAGTTTCAGCATCAGTCTTTCCAATGAATATTCAGGACTGATTTCCTTTAGGATGGACTGATTTGATCTCCTTGCAGTCTAGAAGACTCACAACAGTCTTCTCCAACACCACAGTTCAAAAGCATCAATTCTTCAGTGCTCAGTTTTCTTTATGGTCCAACTCTTACATTTATACATGACTACTGGAAAAACCAAGTTTAACTAGACTGACCTTTGTTGGCAAAGTAATGTCTCTGCTTTTTAATATGCTGTCTAGATTGGGTCATAGCTTTTCCTCCAAAGAGCAAGCATCTTTAATTTTTTTTTAAGCATCTTTTAATTTCATGGCTGCAGTCACCATCTGCAGTGATTTTGGAGCCCAAGAAAATAAAGTCTGTCAATGTTTCCATTGTTTCCCCATCTATTTGCCATGAAGTGATGGGATCAGATGCCATGATCTTAGTTTTTTTAATGGGTCAGATCATGAGCTCCTTGTTGCAAAATTCAGACTTAAATTGAAGAAAGCAGGAAAAACCACTAGACCATTTAGGTATGACTGAAATCAAATCCCCTATGATTATAAAGTGGAAGTGACAGATTAGGGATTAGATCCAATAGACAGAGTGCCTGAAGATCTATGGGCAGAGGTTTGTGACATTGTACAGGAGGCAGTGATCAAGACCATCCCCAAGGGTGGGGGGAAGGGGGATGTTAAAAGGCAAAATGGTTGTCTGAGGAGGCCTTACAAATAGCTGAGAAAAGAAGAAAGTGAAAGGCAAAAGAGAAAAGGAAAGCTATACTCATCTGAATGCAGAGTTCCAAAGAATAGCAAGGAGAGATAGGAAAACTTTACTCAGTGGTCAGTGCAAAATAAAAGAGGAAAACAATAGAATGAGAAAGACTAGAGATCTCTTTAAGAAAATTAGAGATAACCAGGGAATGTTTCATGCAAAGATGGGCACAATACAAGACTGAAATGGTATGGACCTAACAGAAGCAGAAGATGTTAAGAAGAGGTGGCAAGAACACAAAGTACTATACAAAAAAGATCTTCATGACCCAGATAACCACGATGGTGTGATCACTCACCTAGAACCAGACATCCTGGAGTGTGAAGTCAAGTGGTTCTTAGGAAGCATCACTATGGACAAAACTAGTAGAGGTGATGGAATTCCAGTTGAGCTATTACAAATCCTTAAAGATGATGCTGTTAAAATGCTGCAATCAATATGCCAGCAAATTTGGAAAGCTCAGCAGTGGTCACAGGACTGGAAAAGGTCAGTTTTCATTCCAATCCCCAAAAAAGGCAAGGCCAAATAATGTTCAAACTACCACACAATTGCACTCATCTCACACACTAGAAAAATAATACTCAAAATCCTCCAAGCCAGACTTCACAGTGCATGAAGCAAGAACTTCCAGATGTTCAACCTGGATTTAGAAAAGGTAGAGGAAACNACCATTTAGGTATGACTGAAATCAAATCCCCTATGATTATAAAGTGGAAGTGACAGATTAGGGATTAGATCCAATAGACAGAGTGCCTGAAGATCTATGGGCAGAGGTTTGTGACATTGTACAGGAGGCAGTGATCAAGACCATCCCCAAGGGTGGGGGGAAGGGGGATGTTAAAAGGCAAAATGGTTGTCTGAGGAGGCCTTACAAATAGCTGAGAAAAGAAGAAAGTGAAAGGCAAAAGAGAAAAGGAAAGCTATACTCATCTGAATGCAGAGTTCCAAAGAATAGCAAGGAGAGATAGGAAAACTTTACTCAGTGGTCAGTGCAAAATAAAAGAGGAAAACAATAGAATGAGAAAGACTAGAGATCTCTTTAAGAAAATTAGAGATAACCAGGGAATGTTTCATGCAAAGATGGGCACAATACAAGACTGAAATGGTATGGACCTAACAGAAGCAGAAGATGTTAAGAAGAGGTGGCAAGAACACAAAGTACTATACAAAAAAGATCTTCATGACCCAGATAACCACGATGGTGTGATCACTCACCTAGAACCAGACATCCTGGAGTGTGAAGTCAAGTGGTTCTTAGGAAGCATCACTATGGACAAAACTAGTAGAGGTGATGGAATTCCAGTTGAGCTATTACAAATCCTTAAAAATGATGCTGTTAAAATGCTGCAATCAATATGCCAGCAAATTTGGAAAGCTCAGCAGTGGTCACAGGACTGGAAAAGGTCAGTTTTCATTCCAATCCCCAAAAAAGGCAAGGCCAAATAATGTTCAAACTACCACACAATTGCACTCATCTCACACACTAGAAAAATAATACTCAAAATCCTCCAAGCCAGACTTCACAGTGCATGAAGCAAGAACTTCCAGATGTTCAACCTGGATTTAGAAAAGGTAGAGGAAACAGAGATTAAATTGCCAACATCCATTGGGTCATACACAAAGCAAAAGAATTCCAAAAATACATTTACTTCTTCTTTACTCACTGTGTGCATCACATCAAACTGTGGAAAATTCTTCAAGAGATGGGAATATCAGACCACTTTACCTGCCTCCTAAGAAATCTGTATGAAGGTCAAGAAGCAACAGTTAGAACCAGACTGGAACAATGTACAGGCTCAAAATTGGGAAAGGAGTACTTTAGGGCTCTATATTGTCACCCTGCTTATTTAACTTATTTGCAGAGTAAATCAAGTGAAATTCTGGGCTGCATGAGTTGGAATCAAACACAAGCTGGGATCAAGCTTGCCGGGAGAAATATCAATAACCTCAAATATGCAGATGACACCACCTTTATGGCAGAAACAAAGAACCAAAGAGCCTCTTGATGAAAGTGAAAGAGGAGAGTGAAAATTTTGACTTAAAACAGATACTAACAACTACACGTAAAATAGATAAGCAACAAGATTTACTATATAATGCAGGGAATTATAGTCAATATTTTGTGATAACCTACAATGGATGTATATAAATTATGTGTGTATATATATATACATATGTATATATCACTTTTCTGTGCACATGAAACTAACACATTATTGTAAGTCAACTTTCTGTACTGTACTTTCTGTGCTAATTTTTAAAACTAAAGAACTTTTTCTGCTTCTCCATTTAAATGCTATAAACTAACTGAAGAAATGAATTCTATAAACAAACTGAACATTTTGATTTCCCTTTAGTAATGGCAATAGGCAAGGTGCAGAAACCAAAACTTACTACAGAGAAAGTAAATGTTATTTGGGCAGCATACCTCATTGACATGAAATCCAGTGGGAAATGGTAATTTAATATGTTCAGATTCTGATCATCTGGAAATATTGTTTTTGCTCATTTGCTCAGTCATGTTTGACTCTTTGCAACCCCATGGACTACAACATGCCTGCCATCTTCCCTGTCCTTCACTGTCTCTTGGAGTCTGCTCAAACTCATGTCCATTGAGCTGGTGATGTCATCCAACCATCTCATCCTCTGTGGTCCTCTTTTCCTCCTACCCTGAGTCTTCCCCAGCATCATGGTCTTTTCCAGTGAGTCAGTTCTTCACATCCGGTGGTCAAAGTGTTGGAGCTTCAGCTCCAAAATCAGTCCTTCCAATAAATATTCAGGGTTGATTTCCTTTAGGAAAAGAATGAATGGCACATATATGATGAATTGTTTTAGAACTTCCCTATAAGAAGCTTCTAAGTTTGATTTGTGTTGGAGAAATTTTGATCAAAAAAGGAACATGTGCATGGGATTTGAATATAGCCCAAAAAGTGGCCTTCTTGGACTCCAAATGATGTAATTTTAGAACACAGCATAAGGAGAGTAATGCCTGGAGAATTCGTGGAGTTAAACAATAAATATCTACCTAGAATTTCTAATCTCTCAGACAATAAGCAATTTTATATTTTATATGAGAACCTTTACATTAGAAACAAAATGCCCTACCAAAAATTGTTGCTGTAAATTCTGTAAGCTTTAAGCACTAGGAGTGATTCCAAAGCAAAAGGAAACAACTAAATGGTGTACAGACAACATTTCACCTCCCAAGCAGTACTGACATTAGCAGAGCTTATTTTAAGCCAGGCCAAGGAGGGCTGAGTGGTACAGATTTTGGCTATTTTCAGAAGGGGGCTAAAGGCATTTGTAGAAAATAAAAACATGAAAATTTTATGGACTTATATAGATTAAATCACAAACCAATTTTTCTGGAAACATAAAGGCAGTGGAAGGGTCATCTTGTTATTGTTCAAAGGTAAGGTATGGTGTTCAAATGACTGAACTAATAAGTGAAGCAGAGAAGGAAGAATCTGACTCTCTAGCTTTTCCAGGCATCATTGGGCTAACCATGACTTAGAGGTTTGACTCTGTTTGGAAACTTTAAGTGGATATGAAAGAATTGCCAAGTTTCAAAACCTTCATGGAAGCAAATTTAAAAACATAATTACCTTGGGTTCTTCAAAAAGTGGGGGTGGGGAGATGTCAGGGAATGCATTTGTCTATATTATCATTTGAAATAACAAGTATGTTCTCATGTGGTTTTCTTCTTCCTGCTCGTGAAATGTGATTTGCAATCTTAAGCCTTCAGTTATGAGTAATATACTTCAGATGTGATCTCCTGAAGCAAATAGTTTCTGTAGAAGGAGAAAGCTGGAATAATGGTCTGAAGAGCTTGAAAGATGACTTCTTTCAGATCATGGATTGGCCACTCAATAGGTTGTATCTTTAGTTAAGATTCCAAGCTTTAGTTTCCTAACCTAAAAAATGGAATAAATTATACTTACCATACAGTATTGTAAAGATAAGATAATGCATGTACAGTGCTTTACTTGTAGTGTCTGCCTTTATTTTTCAGTCTTTCTATTTGAGAGTCTAGGTAAAACCATGTTGTTGTTGTTCAGTCACTCAGTCATGACCTGCAATCCCATGGACTGCAGCATGTCAGCCATGGGATTGATAGTACGCAATGATAGATAGTAAACACATATTTTAAGTATCTAATACAGTCTATTTTTCTCAACCAGAAATGTGTCTGACTACTTCCATATTTTTCAACATAAAATTTAATTCCCTGGTGATGCAAAGCAATAAAATCACTGTGTGATTATGACCATCAAAGTCTTGTGTGTGCTGAGTCACTTCAATTGCTCTTTGTGAACCCATGGAGTGTAGCCCACCAGGCTCTTCTCCAGGCAAGAATATTGCAGTGGGTTGCCATGCCTTCCTCCAGGCAGTCTTCTCAACCCACAGATCAAACCCATATGTCATGTTTACTAAATTAGCATGCTTGTTCTTTACCACTTAGCCACCTGGGAAGCCCTACCATTAAAGCCTTAACTTATCATTCAAGTCCTTTGAGTAACTTTTCATATTCTCATCTGATTCTCATGGTAAAACTAGCTTTATGTCTGTTTTTGCTAAAGCAGTCAATAAAGCACAAAAACTTAAACAATCTGCTTATAGTTACACAGCTTATAAGTGACAGCCCTGAAACTCAACCCCAAATAGTCTGACTGAAGGGCCCATATTCTCAGAAACTATTACCTACAATGATGAATACACATTCAGTTCCCAGAATACTTTTGTTCCCAGTGAGAGAGACAGTGTTTGCTGCCATCACTTGACAGCAACTGCCCTCAGACCTCTCCTGCTATCACACACACATGTACAAAGTCATTTTCAATGATAAAGCTCACACCTCATTTTCATATGAAATTCTTTAAGAACTATCAGGAAAAGTGCTAGGATTTCACCTACTTCAATACTGCATTGAAAGTTTATATGCCTATTAAAGGAAAGCTACCTTCTGACTTCAAGAATCTTATCTGTGTGTTGTGTTAGCATATCCAACTTTTTGCAACCCCATGGACTTTAGCCCACCAGGTTCCTCTGTCCTTGGAATTCTCCAAGCAAGAATACTGGAGTGCATTTCCATTTCCTTCTCCACCAGAATCGTGTCTGATATCCAACAAAGAAAGCCTATCATTAGTCTGTTCCTCCATGTTTCACTTCATTGGTGGATTAGTAGATTAGTGATGCCATTGAGGGGAGAATTATTCCTATCACTGTCTACCAGCTAATTTCTTCACCCTTCAGATATCGTCTGGAATGTCACTTCTTCAGAGAAACCTTCCATTCCCCTTCACAGACTTAAGCTACTCACTGATCCAGCTTGTAACTTTCAATACCATGAAATGGTAATGATGTCAATTCCTAAATTTATATCTCCAACTAAGACAGGTATGATCAACACACACTTCAGTCTTGACATGTTCTAAACTGAATTCCTGGTCCTTAACCTCAAAACCTGCCCAATCCTCAGTCTCTCTCATCTCAAATAGTGGCTCTCTACTTTTAAGTTGGTCAAACCAAATGTCTGTCCAACAGACAAGTGATTGTGCCTCCTCTCTTTATCTCCTCCTCTCTTTAAAAATGTTCCATCCAAAACTAGAAAAAATGATATTTGATGAACCTAGTAGAGAAAGGACTTATGGACACAGCAGGGTAAGGTGAGGATGGGGTGAATTGAAAAAGTAGTATTTACATGTATGCTCTATCACTTAGAAATAGTTAGTGGGAAGTTGCTAAATAGCACAGGGAGCCCAGTCTGGTGCTCTGTGATGACTTAGAGGGATGGGGTAAGGGGAAGGAATGGAGGCTCAGGAAGGAAGGGATATATGTATAATTATGACTGGGTCACAATGCTGTATGGCAGAAACCAACACAAAATTGTAAAGCAATTTTCCACCAGTTAAAAAAAATAATTTTTTAAAAAAAATTTCCATCCAATCCTTCAGGAAATTCTATTAGCTGTACCTTCAAAGACTAGCCTGAATTTTACCACTCCTCAATACCATCTACATCCATACTACTATAATATTTCTCTGAATTTTGGGTATCTTGGCTTCCCTCTTTGATCCTTTAAAACTTTCATCACAACAGCCAGAGTGATCCTTTTATAAGTAAGATGATGTCTCTATTCAGAACATTCATAGCTCCTGGCTCTGACTAAGATAGTGTTTCAAAGGCCTACAAGGCCCTACGTGGTCTGCCACTCACTATCTCTCTGACAAGTCCCCTAAACTTCTCTATTCCTTCCAGCCACATTGGCTTCCATGCAGTTTCTTGAACTCACCAGATGCGTTCCTGCTTGCTCCAGGGGTCTGCACTTTCTCCTCTCTGACCACAGCTCTTTCCCTCATTTCTTTCAAGTTTTCAGGCACACTTTGCCCTCTCAAAAAGGCCCTTTCTCACTGCACCATTAAAAATTGCAGATTCTTACTCAGTGCTGTTTTTCTCCTTTCACAGCTTTATACTTCTCCATAGCACTTATATTGGAAACAATATACTACAAAATTACCTTCTTTTGTTTGTCTGTATCACTAAAGAAATAAATCAAAAGAATTCAATATGGAAATCTTTCTTCAAAAGCTTGCTTGACTCTGGGAAGTATCTTCCGAGAATAAGAAATTTCTTCCGAGGATAAGAAAGAAGAATGTTACGGGATTATTTCAGCATATTCCAAAGAGAAAAATCAAGTTACAAGCCTGAATTATCCAAAGCCTGAAAGAAAAGAGGTTAGAAAATTTTTACTCCTAAGAGCAAGCTGACTTTGCACTCTATAAAAAAATATATATATATAGGTGTGCTTTTGATATATTTTTGTGTTTTTGTTTTGTTTTTACTCCTAGTACAAAATTACCCTCTCAAGACAGTTGTCTTTAAACTGTGATAGCAGACGTTAAACTTGCTTTGAAATTGGGGAAAATAAATTTTCTTAGCTTTTTGTTGGTGTTATATTGCCATCTAGTGTTAAAAAGCTATATGACTAGTACACAGCTAAAAGGCAAAGTAAAATGTCCACACGGCTTTTCCTTTCCTTTCCTTTCTAAAATTTTACTGGAGTGTGGCTGATTTACAATGCTATGTTAGTTTTATATGTACAGAAAAAATGAATTAGCTATGCATATACATATATCCATTCTTTTTTAGATTCTTTTCCCATATAGTTCATTATAGAGTGTTAAGTAGGGTTTCCTGTGCTATACAGTAGGTTCTTAATAATTATCTATTTTATATATAGTATTGTGTATATATCATTCCCTCTCCCATATCTCCTGGTATCCATAAGTGTTTTCTACATCTGTGATTCTGTTTTATAAATAAGTTCATTTGTCCCTTTTTATTAGATCCCACACATAAGTGCACATATAGTGCTTCCCAGGTGGTGCTGGTGGCAAAGAACTCACCTGCCAATGCAGGAGACTTAAGAGGCACAGGTTTGATCCCTGGGTTGGGAAGATACCCTGGAGGAGGGCTGGAAACTCACTTCAGCATTCTTACCTGGAGAATTCCATGGACAGAGGACCCCAGTGGACTAAATCTGAAACCACTGCACTGCACATAAGTGATATTATATATTTTTCTTTGTCTGACTTGCTTCACTGACTTTACTTCAATCTCTAGGCTCATCCATGTCACTGCAAAAGGTATTACTTCATTCTTTTTTATGGCTGAGTAATAACCCATTGTACTTTATCCATTCCTCTGTTGATAGACATTTAGGCTCCTTCCATGTCTTGGCTATTGTAAATAGTATTGCAATGAATATTGGGGTGCATGCATCTTTTCAAATTGGTTTTTTTTCCGATATATGGTCAAGAGTGGGGTTGCTGGACCATATGGTAGCAAATATATACAAGCAAATATATACAAATGGTACCTAATTCAACTTAAAGATTTGCATAGCAAAGGAAACCATAAACAAAGCAAAAAGACAATCACAGAATGAGAGAAAATGTTTGCAAATGAAGTGACTGACAAGGGCTTAATCTCCAAAATAAGCAGCACATGCAGCTATCCAAAAAAAAAAAAAATCAAAATGGACTAAAGTTCTAAATAGATATTTCTCCAAAGAAGATATACAAACGACCAAAAAAGCTCATGAAAAGATTCTCAACATCACTAATTATTAGAGAAATGCATATAGAACCAACACTCACACTGGTCAGAATGGCCATCATTGAAAAATCTACAAATAAATGCTGGGGAGGGTGTGCAGAAAAGGGAACCCTCTTACACTGCTTGTGGGAATGTAAATAAGTTCAAAAAGCTATGTGGAATGTAGAAAAGGATACAAATGGACTTACTTACAGGACAGAAATAGAGTCAGAGATGTAGAAAACAAATCTATGGTTACTGAGGGACAAATCAGGGAGGGATAAATTAGGAGACTGGAATTGATATATACACACTACTGATAGAACAATGTCAGAAACCTGATCTCCAAAGATTGAGCTTCAGGATCACTCAGAACCAGGCTTGATCACTCAGAACTTTTGGGTGGCAGAAGTTTTATTACAGTGAAAAAGGACAGACAGAGATTCTGACATAGACATCAGAAGGACAGAGAGTGCCCACTCGCTAGTCTTAGCAAGGGAGATATATGCTTTTTCAATTGGTTATTACTATAAATCAAAAGAATATATTAAGGTTGTACACTTCTTACCAGACCCACTCCCACAACTTACATATTAAGATAATGGGATTAGAACTAACAATAGAAAGATGATAGGATTAGTCAAAAGTTTCTTAAGGAGAAACACGTCCTCAAGCAGAATACATGGTGTTATATAATCAAAGAATCTGCCTGCAGTGCAGGAGACCTGGATTCGATCCCTGAATTGGGAAGATCCCCTGGAGAAGAAAATGGCACCCCACTCCAGTATCCTTGCCTGGAAAATCTCATGGACACAGGAACCTGGTGGGCTGCAGTCCAAGGGGTGGCAAAGAGTCGGGCACAACTGAGCGACTAACACTATATAATCACTGGTAGAATGTGTGTTAGTCACTTAGTCATGTCTTTGTGACCCCACGGACTGCAGCCCACCAGGCTCCTTTGTCTATGGGATTCTCCAGGCAAGAATACTGGACTGGGCTGTCATTTCCTTCTCAGACCTTAAGGAAAAACACCCTTGAGCAAGAGGAGTTGTTTTGTTGTGTCATTAACTCTGGTATTAAACAAAAAAGGTTTGTCATTTTCCCCCCCAGAGCCCCAGACCCCTTTCTCCTCCTCAGAGACCACAGACTACCCAAGAATTAACTCTCTCACTACTATATATAAAATAGATAACTATCAATAATAAGGACCTACTGTATAGCACAATAGGTCCATAATGATCTGTATGGGATCAGAACTCCATAACAATCTGTATGGGAAAAGAATCTAAAAAGGAGTGGATATAGGTATAACTGAGTAACTTAATTGTACAGCATAAATTAATACAACATTGTAAATCAACTATACTTCAATAAAAATTAATTTTAAAAAAACTACACATCCAGCTCATCAAGCTTTGCCTTAGACATCCCTTCTAGACAACCTACTGAGTTAGAACCTCCTCCTGACTAAAGCTTGCCCCTGACACATCCAAGCATGGAAAATGATTTCTGTATTTGATAACTTCCCTGTACCAAATTAAAATGGCTTCGCTGGTAGCTCAGCTGGTAAAGAATCCGCCTGCAATGCAGAAGACCCTGGTTCAATTCTTGGACTAGGAAGATCCGCTGGAGCAGGTATAGGCTACCCACTGCAGTATTCTTGGGCTTCCACGGTGGCTAAGCTGGTTAAGAATCTGCCTGCAATAGAGGAGACCTGGGTTCGATTCTTGAGTTGGGAAGATCCCCTGGAGAAGGGAACAGCTACCTTCTCCAGTATTGTGGCCTGGAGAATTCCATGTACTGTATAGTCCACGAGGTCTGAAAGAATCAGACATGATTTTCAATTTCACTTTTTTCTGTACCAAGTTGACAGCTTTTGCATAATTCATAAATCACTTTAATGGTAGTCATGAGGAAAACACCGTGTTTGGGAGATGTAATTCATTAATGTCTCTTCTGGCTTCATGGCAGTCAGGGGATGCTTTGGTCAGGGACCTGAAACACTTTCTATCCACTTCAAAGCAGAGAAACTGTTGAGACCAGTGTAGTTCCATTTAGATATATGTGAACACAAGTATTTATGCATAGCATATTTTGGGGATCAATGATAATCACAAAATACTCATATTATATAAATTTATTCATCTTCTAATAAATTTACACTATTGCACTCAACTGACACTCAAGTCCCTGGAAATTACCAGCTTTTATGAATAAATTTTTCTGGCTAATAAGCCCAAACTGCTAGTTTATTTGCCTTTCATCTCTCACCACACTTACTTTATATAACAAATACGTTTAATAATTTTATAATAAATATTTTAATTGGCTTATCTTTTTCATAATAATGTCTACATTTCTAAACATAACATATAAAAAATGTGATGCAGAAATTAGAATACATTCACTTAGTTGCTTTTATATGAACAAAAATGGATTGGTATACACTTATAAGATCATCTTGTCTGGTTAACATTTGGTATGGATATATTTAGAGTACAAGGAGGTCTCCAGAGAGAGGGAAGCATGTTTACAAAATGAAACAGAGGTGGTGGTACAGGCCTTGCAATCTATCAATTTATTACCACTGTGAAAAGCAAGGACATCCTTTATTTTTATTCAAGGGAGTTAAATGTGTTTCTCATGGGAAAGATTGTTAGTTATGGATACCACGTGCTACCTCAATCCACTCAGTTACTACAACAAAATATCATAGACTTGTATTTATAAACAACAGATATTTATTTCTCAAAGTTCTGGAAGCTGGAGGTCAAGACACAAGCAGGTTCAGCACCTGGGCTCTTGCCCACTTTCTGGTTCACACATGGCTTTTTTCTTGCTCTGTTCTCACAAGGCAGAAAAAATAAGAGAGCTCTCTGGGATCTCTTTATAAGGGCACCAATCCATTCATAACTGCTACATCCTTGTGACCTCATCACCCCACAAAGGCCCCACCTCCAAATACCATTACAATGGGCATTGCGATTTAACATGACTTTTGAGGAGAGGGACACAAACATTAGATCTATAGCTCATGTAAACAACATATTCTTATAAGAAGGGACAGTAAGTTAAGGTGTTTATTGAAACTCCAAAAACAGAGACTGAATATTATCTACTTAAATAGCTCATTAGTAGATAATGAGTAATTAACTATTTTATTTTGCCTTGTCTTGGTAGCAAAATTTTAAAATAAAGCTTAGAAAGGTGTCTGATATACCATAAACTACACACAAGCTACACACAAGATGGCTAAGTAGAAAGATATGTTCTTATCTGCTGCAAGAATTCCAAAATTACAACTCACTGCTGAACAACCATTGACAGGAGAATGTTGAATCCCACGAAAAAAAAAAAAAATACCCCACATCAAAGGGCAAAGGAGAAGACCCAGCAAGATGATAGGAGGGGTGAAATCACATTTAGAATCAAACCCCATATCCACCAGAGAGCCTCAGAGGGTTCAAACAAAACTTAGTGTGCACCAGGACCCAGACACCCCACAGAGACTGAGCCAGACCTGCCTGTGAGAGTTTGAGTGTCTCCTGAGGAGATAGGGGTCAGCAGTGGCCTGCCAGAGGGTCAAGGGTTCTGGGTGCAACAGACCTGGGTCACACAGCATATGGCATAAGCCCTTTTGGAAGAGGTTGCCATTAACCCCACCATAGAACCACCAAGCAGACAAACAACAAACTGCAGAAAAATTATACCAAATAAATTCTTACATTGTTAAGAAAGTTCTAGGAACAACAACAGATTTTCCAACAGGGGGATCTGGAAAAGGGACTGAGAACCCCCAGGGAAACTGACTTTGGAGGCAAGTGGGATTTGATTACAGAACTTCCACACGACTGGGAAAACAGGCTCTTGCAGGGCACAAACAAAACCTTGTGTGCACTAGGATCTAGGAGAAAGGAGAAGTGACCCTACAAGAAACTGACCCAGACTTGCCTGTGAATGTCCAGGAGTCTCTGGCAGAGGCATGGGTCTGCCATGGCCTGCTGCAGGGTTGGGGGCACTGAATGCAGCAGTGTGTGCATGGGACCTTTGGAAGGAGGTCCCATTATCTTCATTGCCTCCACCACAGTTTGGTATCAGGTCAAACAACAGGGAGGGAAAACAGCCCTGCCCATCAACAGAAAATTGAATTAAAGATTTACTGAGCATGGCCCTGCCCAACAGAGCAGGATCCAGTTTCCCCCACAGTCAGTCTCTCCCAACAGAAAGCTTACATAAGCTTCTTATCCTTATCCATCAGAGGGCAAAGTCTCTCCCAACAGAAAGCTTACATAAGCCTCTTATCCTTATCCATCAGAGGGCAAACAGAATGAAAACTACAATCACAGAAAACTAACCAAACTAATCACATTTACCATGGCCTTGTCTAACTCAATGAAACTGTGAGCCATGTCATGTATGGTCAACAAAGACAGACAAGCTATGTTGGTGAGTTCTGACAAAACGTGGCCCACTGGAGAAGGAAATGGCAAACCACTTCAGTCTTCTTGCCTTGAGAACCCCATGAACAGTACAAAAATGTAAAAATGCATGACACCTAAAGAACAATGCCCAGGTGTAGATATGACTGGAGTTTGAATTAAAAGTCTGATGCTGTAAGAACAATATTGCATAGGAACCTGGAATGTTAGGTCCATGAATCAAGGTAAACTAGAAGTGGTCAAACATGAGATGGCAAGAGTGAACATCAACATTTTAGGAATCAGTGAACTAAAATGGACTGGAATGGATGAATTTAATTCAGATGACCATTACAACTACTACTGCAGGCAAGAATTCCTTATAAGAAATGAAATAGCCATCATAGTCAACAAAGGAGTCCAAAATGCAGTACTTGGGTGCAGTCTCAAAAATGAGAGAATGATCTCTGTTCATTTCCAAGGTAAACCATTCAATATCACAGTAATCCAAGTCCATGTCCCAACTAGTAATGCTGAAGAAGCTGAAGTTGAATGGTTCTATGAAGACCTGCAAGACATTCTAGAACTAATACCAAAAAAAGATGTCCTTTTCATCATAGGGGACTGGAATGCAAAAGGAGGAAGTTAAGAGTTACATGGGTAAACAGGCAAATTTGGCTTTGGAGTACAAAATGAATCACAGCAAAGACTAACAGAATTTTGCCAAGAGAATGCACTGGTCATAGCAAACACCCTCTTCCAACAACACAACAGAAAACTCTACACATGAACATCACCGATGACCACTACTGAGTCAGATTACTTATTATTTTTCCAGCCCAAGATGGAGAAGGTCTATACAGTCAATTAAAACAAGACCATGAGCTGACTGTGGCTCAGAACATGAACTCTTTATAGCAAAATTCAGACATAAATTAAAGAAAGTAGGGAAACCACTGGACCATACAGGTTCGACCTAAATCAGATTCCTTATGATCATACAGTGGAAGTGAAAAATGGATTCAAGGGTTTAGATCTGATAGACAGTGTCTGAAGAACTATGGACAGAGGTTTGTGACACTGTACCAGAGGCAGGGATCAAGACTATCCCCCCCAAAAAAAGAAATGCTAAAAGACAAAATAGTTGTCTGAGGAGACCTTAAAATAGCTAAGAAAAGAAGAGATGCTAAAGGCAAAGGAGAAAAGGAAAGATATGCACATTTGAATGCAGGGTTCCAAAGAATAGCAAGGGGAGATTTAAAAAAAAAAAAAAAAAGCCTTCCTCAGTGATCAATGCAAAGCAATAGAGGAAAGCAGTAGAATGGGAAAGCCTAGAGATCTCTTCAAGAATATTAGAGATACCAAGGGAATATTTCATGCAAGGATAGGCACGATAAAGGAAAGAAATGGTATGGACCTAACAGAAGCAGAAGATGTTAAGAAGAGGTGGCAAGAATACACAGAAGAACTATACAAAAAAGATCTTCACGACCCAGATAATCACGATGGTGTGATCACTGACCTAGAGTCAGGCATCCTGGTATTTGAAGTCAAGTGAGCCTTACGAAGCATAACTACAAACAAAACTAGTGGAGGTGATAGAATTCGAATTGAGCTATTACAAATCTTTAAAAATGATGCTATGAAAGTGTTGTACTCAACATGCCAGCAAATTTGGAAAACTCATCAGTGGTCACAGGATTGGAAAAGGTCAGTTTTCATTCAAATACCAAAGAAAGGCACTGCCAAAGAATGCTCAAATATAACTGCACTCATCTCACATGCTAGCAAAGTAATGCTCATAATTCTCCAAGCCAGGCTTCAGCAGTATGTGAATCAAGAAATTCCAGATGTTCAAACTGGATGTAGAAAAGGCAAAAGAACCAGAGATCAAATTGCTAACATCCGTTGCATCACAGAAAAATATCTACTTCTGCTTTATTCATTATACCTAAGCCTTTGACTGTGTGCATCACATCAAACTGTAGAAAATT
Organism: Raphicerus campestris; assembly: GCA_006410735.1. Taxonomy (NCBI): domain Eukaryota; kingdom Metazoa; phylum Chordata; class Mammalia; order Artiodactyla; family Bovidae; genus Raphicerus; species Raphicerus campestris. The sequence continues at coordinate 802,407 of SJYW01001745.1, read as the reverse complement.
CTTCAAGAGATGGAAATACCAGACCACCTTACTTGCCTCCTGAGAAATTTGAATGCAGGCCAAGAAGCAACGATTAAAACCAGACATGGAACAAACTGGTTCCAAATTGTGAAAGGAGTATGACAAGGCTGCATATTGTCACCCTGCTTATTTAGCTTACATACAGAGTACATCATGAGAAACACTAGGCTGGATGAAGCACAAGCTGGAATCAGGATTGTAAAGGAGAAATATCAATAACCTCAGATGACATCACCCTTGTGGCAGAAAGTGAAGAACTAAAGCACCTCTTGATAAAAGTGAAAGAGAAGAGTGAAAAAGTTGCCTTAAAGCTCAACATTCAGAAAACGGAGATCATGGCATCTGGTCCCATCACTTCATGGCAAATAGATGGGAAAACAAAGGAAACAGTGAGAGACTTTTTTTTTCCCTTGGGCTCCAAAATCACTGCAGATCATGACTGCAGCTGTGAAATTAAAAGACGCTTGCTCCATGGAAGAAAAGCTATGCCCAACCAAGACAGCATATTAAAAAGCAGAGACATTACTTTGCCAACAAAGGCCCTTCTAGTCAAAGCTCTGGTTTGTCTAGTAGTCATGTATAAATGTGAGAGTTGGACCATAAAGAAAGCTGAGTGCCGAAGAATTTATGCTTTTGAACTGTGGTGTTGGAGAAGACTCTTGAGAGTCCCTAGGACTGCAAGAAGATCAAACCAGTCCATCGTAAAGGAAATCAGTCCTGAATATTCATGGGAAGGACTGATGCTGAAGCTGAAGGTACAATACTTTGGCCACCTGATTAAAGAACTGACTCATTGGAAAAGACTTTGATGCTGGGTAAGACTGAAGGCAAGAGAAAAAGGGGATGACAGAGGATGAGATGGATGGATGGCATCACCAACTCGATGCACATGAGTTTGAGCAAACTCCAGAAATTGGGGATCTACAGTGAAGCCTTGTGTACTGTAGTCCACAGGGTTGCAAAAAGTCAGNGTCAGGCATCCTGGTATTTGAAGTCAAGTGAGCCTTACGAAGCATAACTACAAACAAAACTAGTGGAGGTGATAGAATTCGAATTGAGCTATTACAAATCTTTAAAAATGATGCTATGAAAGTGTTGTACTCAACATGCCAGCAAATTTGGAAAACTCATCAGTGGTCACAGGATTGGAAAAGGTCAGTTTTCATTCAAATACCAAAGAAAGGCACTGCCAAAGAATGCTCAAATATAACTGCACTCATCTCACATGCTAGCAAAGTAATGCTCATAATTCTCCAAGCCAGGCTTCAGCAGTATGTGAATCAAGAAATTCCAGATGTTCAAACTGGATGTAGAAAAGGCAAAAGAACCAGAGATCAAATTGCTAACATCCGTTGCATCACAGAAAAATATCTACTTCTGCTTTATTCATTATACCTAAGCCTTTGACTGTGTGCATCACATCAAACTGTAGAAAATTCTTCAAGAGATGGAAATGCCAGACCACCTTACTTGCCTCCTGAGAAATTTGAATGCAGGCCAAGAAGCAACGATTAAAACCAGACATGGAACAAACTGGTTCCAAATTGTGAAAGGAGTATGACAAGGCTGCATATTGTCACCCTGCTTATTTAGCTTACATACAGAGTACATCATGAGAAACACTAGGCTGGATGAAGCACAAGCTGGAATCAGGATTGTAAAGGAGAAATATCAATAACCTCAGATGACATCACCCTTGTGGCAGAAAGTGAAGAACTAAAGCACCTCTTGATAAAAGTGAAAGAGAAGAGTGAAAAAGTTGCCTTAAAGCTCAACATTCAGAAAACGGAGATCATGGCATCTGGTCCCATCACTTCATGGCAAATAGATGGGAAAACAAAGGAAACAGTGAGAGACTTTTTTTTTCCCTTGGGCTCCAAAATCACTGCAGATCATGACTGCAGCTGTGAAATTAAAAGACGCTTGCTCCATGGAAGAAAAGCTATGCCCAACCAAGACAGCATATTAAAAAGCAGAGACATTACTTTGCCAACAAAGGCCCTTCTAGTCAAAGCTCTGGTTTGTCTAGTAGTCATGTATAAATGTGAGAGTTGGACCATAAAGAAAGCTGAGTGCCGAAGAATTTATGCTTTTGAACTGTGGTGTTGGAGAAGACTCTTGAGAGTCCCTAGGACTGCAAGAAGATCAAACCAGTCCATCGTAAAGGAAATCAGTCCTGAATATTCATGGGAAGGACTGATGCTGAAGCTGAAGGTACAATACTTTGGCCACCTGATTAAAGAACTGACTCATTGGAAAAGACTTTGATGCTGGGTAAGACTGAAGGCAAGAGAAAAAGGGGATGACAGAGGATGAGATGGATGGATGGCATCACCAACTCGATGCACATGAGTTTGAGCAAACTCCAGAAATTGGGGATCTACAGTGAAGCCTTGTGTACTGTAGTCCACAGGGTTGCAAAAAGTCAGACATGACTGAGCAACTGAACTGAACTGAACTGATACCATAAATATGTAATAATTAATAGTGACTCACTAACTGAAGTTGTGCTATATATTTGAGCTGACAGAGACAAAGTGGCTCAGACGGTAGAGGATCTGCCTACAGTGACGGAGATGTGGGTTCGATCCTTGGGTCAGGAAGATCCTCTGGAGAAGGAAATGGCAACCCAACCCAGTACTCTTGCCTGGAAAATCCCATGGAGAAAGGAGTGTGGTAAGTTACAGTCCATGGGGTCGCAAAGAGTCAGACACTACTGAATGACTTCACTTTCCTTTTCTTTAGGGCAGAAAGTGAAGAGAAAGTGAAGATAGTATGGAACTGGAATGCGAAAGTAGGAAGTCAAGAGATACCTGGAGTAACAGGCAAATTTGGCCTTCCAATACAAAATGAGGCAGACAAAGACTAACAGAGTTTTGCCAAGAGGATACACTAATAAAGCAAACTCTGTCTCAGCAAGTGGCAAACTCATATTTTATGTATCAGGTATAAAAAAAATGTAAGACCAGCTAGTGAATAAAGATCCAAAACTGACACTGAAGTCCCAAAGACTTGTGACTTCTAACTACTACACTACTGCCTCCAGTAAATAATATACCATGCACATCAGTTAATCAAATATTTCTTGAGAAACTATTATGCTACATTTTTTCAATTAAAAAATGAGGGCATGGTGTCTGTATCAAGCTTACACTGGGCATAACAATATAAACAAAAATTTAATGAAGCGTGATACATTCAATGAAAGAGTTACAAGATTGTGAGAGCACAAAAATGTTGAGTAATTCAGGAAGTAAAGAGGGAAAAAATAGGGCTGTCCTCACCGAATTTCAAGGCTGTGGACACTAACATGTGTTTGCACACATGAAAAATACACGTATTTAAGAGAAAGAACAGCTCAATGCAAATGTGTTCTTGGCCTTTCAGAGACCTCTTGGTGCCAACTTGCAAGGCCAGTTTGGCCTGCAGTTATTTTGGAAGCCAAGGGGTGCCACGGTGAATCCAAAATCTGTGAGAATTAAACTCAAAAGTTTTAGAACACATATATTTTACTTTCTAAAAAGTATGCTTTTTCTTATCACTTATATGACATATTTTATTAAGTGAGTTAACAAAAAGTTAATGAATATAGCTTAAAATATGATAAAAATGCTGACTTTGAAATTTTGCATATGAACTTACACCATGAGCAGGACAATAGACTCCTTTGAACAAAGTAGGCATGATACGGAAGCAAGGATGATGAGTTATGAAGATACTTTAACTATATAAACAGATACAAGGGATTCTTTATTTATTATTTCTGCAGATTGATGTATACTTATTTCTCACAGAAAAACAGTGCTATAGATCTTATTATAAAAACCATACATACTGAAATGTACTTGAAAAGATGCACAGTTATTTCATTCTTTCTCCAAGTTGTAGACCCTCGGTGAAACTTCCTCCCTAGAAAGAAAAACAGAACACACCTTTGCATCATTCATGAAAAAAAAAANTGGAAAAGGTCAGTTTTCATTCAAATACCAAAGAAAGGCACTGCCAAAGAATGCTCAAATATAACTGCACTCATCTCACATGCTAGCAAAGTAATGCTCATAATTCTCCAAGCCAGGCTTCAGCAGTATGTGAATCAAGAAATTCCAGATGTTCAAACTGGATGTAGAAAAGGCAAAAGAACCAGAGATCAAATTGCTAACATCCGTTGCATCACAGAAAAATATCTACTTCTGCTTTATTCATTATACCTAAGCCTTTGACTGTGTGCATCACATCAAACTGTAGAAAATTCTTCAAGAGATGGAAATGCCAGACCACCTTACTTGCCTCCTGAGAAATTTGAATGCAGGCCAAGAAGCAACGATTAAAACCAGACATGGAACAAACTGGTTCCAAATTGTGAAAGGAGTATGACAAGGCTGCATATTGTCACCCTGCTTATTTAGCTTACATACAGAGTACATCATGAGAAACACTAGGCTGGATGAAGCACAAGCTGGAATCAGGATTGTAAAGGAGAAATATCAATAACCTCAGATGACATCACCCTTGTGGCAGAAAGTGAAGAACTAAAGCACCTCTTGATAAAAGTGAAAGAGAAGAGTGAAAAAGTTGCCTTAAAGCTCAACATTCAGAAAACGAAGATCATGGCATCTGGTCCCATCATTTCATGGCAAATAGATGGGAAAACAAAGGAAACAGTGAGAGACTTTTTTTTTTCTTGGGCTCCAAAATCACTGCAGATCATGACTGCAGCTGTGAAATTAAAAGACGCTTGCTCCATGGAAGAAAAGCTATGCCCAACCAAGACAGCATATTAAAAAGCAGAGACATTACTTTGCCAACAAAGGCCCTTCTAGTCAAAGCTCTGGTTTGTCTAGTAGTCATGTATAAATGTGAGAGTTGGACCATAAAGAAAGCTGAGTGCCGAAGAATTTATGCTTTTGAACTGTGGTGTTGGAGAAGACTCTTGAGAGTCCCTAGGACTGCAAGAAGATCAAACCAGTCCATCGTAAAGGAAATCAGTCCTGAATATTCATGGGAAGGACTGATGCTGAAGCTGAAGGTCCAATACTTTGGCCACCTGATTAAAGAACTGACTCATTGGAAAAGACTTTGATGCTGGGTAAGACTGAAGGCAAGAGAAAAAGGGGATGACAGAGGATGAGATGGATGGATGGCATCACCAACTCGATGCACATGAGTTTGAGCAAACTCCAGAAATTGGGGATCTACAGTGAAGCCTTGTGTACTGTAGTCCACAGGGTTGCAAAAAGTCAGACATGACTGAGCAACTGAACTGAACTGAACTGATACCATAAATATTTAATAAATAATAGTGACTCACTAACTGAAGTTGTGCTATATATTTGAGCTGACAGAGACAAAGTGGCTCAGACGGTAGAGGATCTGCCTACAGTGACGGAGATGTGGGTTCGATCCTTGGGTCAGGAAGATCCTCTGGAGAAGGAAATGGCAACCCAACCCAGTACTCTTGCCTGGAAAATCCCATGGAGAAAGGAGTGTGGTAAGTTACAGTCCATGGGGTCGCAAAGAGTCAGACACTACTGAATGACTTCACTTTCCTTTTCTTTAGGGCAGAAAGTGAAGAGAAAGTGAAGATAGTATGGAACTGGAATGCGAAAGTAGGAAGTCAAGAGATACCTGGAGTAACAGGCAAATTTGGCCTTCCAATACAAAATGAGGCAGACAAAGACTAACAGAGTTTTGCCAAGAGGATACACTAATAAAGCAAACTCTGTCTCAGCAAGTGGCAAACTCATATTTTATGTATCAGGTATAAAAAAAATGTAAGACCAGCTAGTGAATAAAGATCCAAAACTGACACTGAAGTCCCAAAGACTTGTGACTTCTAACTACTACACTACTGCCTCCAGTAAATAATATACCATGCACATCAGTTAATCAAATATTTCTTGAGAAACTATTATGCTACATTTTTTCAATTAAAAAATGAGGGCATGGTGTCTGTATCAAGCTTACACTGGGCATAACAATATAAACAAAAATTTAATGAAGCGTGATACATTCAATGAAAGAGTTACAAGATTGTGAGAGCACAAAAATGTTGAGTAATTCAGGAAGTAAAGAGGGAAAAAATAGGGCTGTCCTCACCGAATTTCAAGGCTGTGGACACTAACATGTGTTTGCACACATGAAAAATACACGTATTTAAGAGAAAGAACAGCTCAATGCAAATGTGTTCTTGGCCTTTCAGAGACCTCTTGGTGCCAACTTGCAAGGCCAGTTTGGCCTGCAGTTATTTTGGAAGCCAAGGGGTGCCACGGTGAATCCAAAATCTGTGAGAATTGAAACTCAAAAGTTTTAGAACACATATATTTTACTTTCTAAAAAGTATGCTTTTTCTTATCACTTATATGACATATTTTATTAAGTGAGTTAACAAAAAGTTAATGAATATAGCTTAAAATATGATAAAAATGCTGACTTTGAAATTTTGCATATGAACTTACACCATGAGCAGGACAATAGACTCCTTTGAACAAAGTAGGCATGATACGGAAGCAAGGATGATGAGTTATGAAGATACTTTAACTATATAAACAGATACAAGGGATTCTTTATTTATTATTTCTGCAGATTGATGTATACTTATTTCTCACAGAAAAACAGTGCTATAGATCTTATTATAAAAACCATACATACTGAAATGTACTTGAAAAGATGCACAGTTATTTCATTCTTTCTCCAAGTTGTAGACCCTCGGTGAAACTTCCTCCCTAGAAAGAAAAACAGAACACACCTTTGCATCATTCATGAAAAAAAAAAATAACCCACAAGAGATAAAGGATAGACAAGAAATCAGTCTTTTAAGAGATCAGGCCAAAAATCTTAAGCAATTTTAAAATCTTAATCATGAATGCCCCAGAAATATGCAGGTGTGAGTTTGTCGGCATCAAATCCAGCTGATTATGTGGTAAAAGCAGTTTTCTTATGTCATCGTAGCCATAAAAAGTTGCCATTGCCCTGCTAAGATACACAGAATTTTTTCACCTTACTACCTCAGAATAACTGAGCACTGTACTTAGGGGGAAAAAAAAAATCTTCTTTCCAACTTCATCCTAGCCTACAAATCTAACTTGAAAACTACTGCTACTGCTAAGTCACTTCAGTCGTATCCAACTCTGTGCGATCACATAGACAGCAGCCCACCAGGCTCCCCTGTCCCTGGGATTCTCCAGGCAAGAACACTGGAGTGGGTTGACATTTCCTTCTTCAGTACATGAAAGTGAAAAGTGAAAGTGTCTGACTCTTAGCGACCTAAGACTAAGACCTAAGACTACAGCCTACCAGGCTCCTCCTTCCATGGGATTTTCCAAGCAATAGTACTGGAGTGGGTTACCATTGCCTTCTCCAAAACCTAGCCAGGCTCCAGCCCTTGCCCTTGGCAATGGTTCACACCCTGAAGAGTGGCTTCTCTCTGGATCCTAACAAATCCACCGCTTATCGCTTTGTCTTTCAGTGAATTTTTGCAATGAGGCATCAGGGCCTGAGTTTCATTAGTTTTGGACAAGCTTGGGTCCCGGGAGAGAGCTGAAGGACAGGAGGAAAAAGCAGTGGGAGAAACATACCAAGGAATCCCCTTCATAGCCCGCCGGAAAATTTGCTAAATATCTAACCAGTGCTCACAATTTCATTGGTCTGATCCTTGGCACAGAGAAGAGAAAGGGCAGAAGAACCCCCACTGTCTTGTGTAACAGCTACTGGGGCTCAGCAGATAGTCCCTTTGGGACATGCTGAGGAGTAGCCTCTCCAGAGTCCCTCAGTTGTGCCCCCTGCCACCCGCCTGTTCACAGGAGGTTTGAGGGAACAAGAAATGAGAGATTGTAAAGGAATTAAGATTTCGTTAGGCATATCCCTCCAGCCATAGGAGTGAGGAAAAACATTAAATCGATTATTTTCTTTTTTTTTTTAAGTAACATAATCTATCATGCCTCTCCAGGCTACCTATTATTAATACTTAACACATACATCATAAAATGTAAATCATTTTAAAATAAAGTATAATATATTTATATTCAAGAAATAGTACCAACACAATTCTGGGTATAAATCATATAATGAAGGAAATATAAGTGAACTAACCTGTTACTGCTATTTATAAATTGAAACTACTCATTCCTATGAAAATAAGAAAATATGATTGGACAAATTAATATTTAGTAGATATGTGTTGAACTTACTCGAATTTTAACATTTGGGCAACACTGAGACGTGGAGATACACACACACAAACAAATCATGAATCAGGAAAATAATTTAGTTTATACCTCAGAATTTCTTACTTAAAATCCTCAAGAATTGTCCCCTGGGATGACCCATCAGTGCAATATATCTCTAAATTACATTTGTATTTGTAACAAGTAGATAGTGTGAAGTAATGGGAAGATCGAGACTTGGTAGTAAAGGATTATGTTTCAATGCTCTCTCTGCCATATTTTCTAACCTTTGGCAAGTTATTGAGCCTTAGTTTGTCCTTTGTAAAACAGGGAAGTTTACAAGTTTCAGCAGGTCACTGTGAAGATAAAGTAGGGAAGTGAAGTTCAGTTCAGTTCATTCCTCAGTCATGTCCCACTCTTTGCGATCTCATGGACTGCAGCGTGCCAGTCTTCCCTGTCCATCACCAACTCCTGGAGCTGGCTCAAATGCATGTCCATAGAGTCGGTGATGACATCCAGTCATCTCATCCTCTGTTGTCCTCTTCTCCTCCTGCCTTCAATCTTTCCAGGCATCAGGGTCTTTTCCAGTGAGTCAGTTCTTTGTATGCTGCTAAGTCACTTCAGTCATGTCCGACTCTGTGTGACCCCATAGACGGCAGCCCACCAGGCTCCCTTATCCCTGGGATTCTCCAGGCAAGAACACTGGAGTGGGTTGCCATTTCCTTCTCCAATGCACGAAAGTGAAAAGTCAAAGTAAAGTCACTCAGTCGTGTTCGACCCTCAGCAACCCCATGGACTGCAGCCTACCAGGCTTCTCCATCCATGGGATTTTCCAGGCAACAATACTGGAGTGGGGTGCCATTGTTCTTTGCATAAGGTGGCTGAAGTATTGGAGTTTCAGCTTCAGCATCAGTCCTTCCAATGAATATTCAAGACTGACTTACTTTATGATGGACTGGTTTGATCCTCTTGCAGTCCAAGGGTCAGGAGTCTTCTCTCAAGAGTCTTCTCCAACATCACAGTACAAAAGTGTCAATTCTTCAGCACTCAGCTTTCTTTATGGTCCAACTCTCATATCCATACATGACTACTCGAAAAACCATAGCTTTGACTAGATGGACCTTTGTCAGCAAAGTAATGTCTCTGCTTTTTAATATGCTGTCTAGGTTGGGCATAGCTTTGCTTCCAAGGAGCAAGTGTCTTAATTTCACAGCTGCAGTCACCATCTGCAGTGATTTTGGAGCCCAAGAAAAGAAAGTCTCTCACTGTTTCCATTGTTTCCTCATCTGTTTGCCATGAAATGATGGGACCAGATGCCATGATCTTAGTTTTTTGAAAGTTGAGTTTCAAGCCACTTTCACTCTCCTCTTTCAATTTCATCAAGAGGTTCTTTAGTTCCTCTTCACTTTCTTCCATACAAGTGGTGTCATCTGTATATTTGAGGTTATTGATATTTCTCCTGGCAATCTTGACTCCAGTTTGTGCTTCATCTAGCCCAACATTTCTCATGAAGTACTCTGCATATAAGCTAAATAAGCAGGGTGACAATATACAGCCTTGTCATACTCCTTTCCCAATTTGGAACCAGTTGTTTTTCCATGTCTGGTTCTAACTGTTGCTTCTTGACGTGCATACATATTTCTCAGGAGGCAGGTTCTGAGACCAGGTCTGGTACTCAGCACTTGTCACAGGTCTGGAAAAGGTCAGTTTTCATTCCAATCCCAAAGAAAGGCAATGCCAAAGAATGTTCATACTACTGCACAATTGCAATCATTTCACATGCTAGCAAAGTATTGCTCAAAATTCTCCAGTGAAGCTTCAACAGTACATGAACAGATAACTTCCAAATGTTCAAGCTGGATTTAGAAAAGGCAGAGGAACAAGAGATCAAATTGCCAACATCCGCTGGATCATCAAAAAAGCAAGAGAGTTCCAGAAAAACATCTACTTCTTTTGTATTAACTACGCCAAAGCCTTTGACTGTGTGGATCACGACAAACTCTGGAAAAGTAGGGAAAGTGGCCAGTGAGTAGTGGATACCCAGCAATATATTTTTCTCCATCATTTCCTTAATTCCTATGACTTCATACTCAGACCTTTTGATAAGTTTAAGATACTCTCTACTTGATAACACAGTCAAATAACTCATTCAAATATTTGCTTTTATTTTTTTCACTTTCTTTTTTAATTTAAATGTATTTATTTTAATTGGAGGTTAATTACTTCACAATGTTGTATTGGTTTTGCCACACATCAGCATGAATCCACCACGGATGCTTTTAGCATCTTTCTCCTACAGGAGAAATATCTCGAAAGATACTAAGAGCACTTCTATAGGGGAAATAGGCAAGGGAAATAAAACCAAAATAAACTAATGAGACTCCATCAAACTAAAAAGCTTCTGCACAGCAAAGGAAACCATTAAT
>SJYW01001745.1:750344-789670 GCA_006410735.1 Raphicerus campestris | reverse complement strand
ACAACAGAAGAACAAAAGTCATCAGAAGATCTGATAGACAACTTTCCAAAGAAGACAAGAAGATGGCCAACTGGCACGTGAAAAAGTGTTCTCACATCACTAATTATTAGGAAAATGCACATTAAAACCACAATGGGATATCACCTTACACTTGTCAGAATAGCTGTCATCAAAAAGATAGAAAATAGCAAGTGTTAATGAGGAGGTGGAGAAGAAGGAACACTCATACACTATTAGTGGAAATGTAAATTGATGAGGCTGCTATGGAAAATAGTACAGATGTTCCTCAAAAAGCTAAAAATAGAGTCGATGGGAAGATGGCAGAGGAACAAGATGGGGGGATAAACTTCCTCCCCACAAATACATCAGAAATATATGTGCACGTGGAACAGCTCCTACAGAACACCTTCAGAATGCTGAAACCCAGACTTTCAATTAACCTCCAATTAAAATAAATAAATTTATATTAAAAAAGAAAGAACTCCCCTAAAAAAAATTTTTTTAAGTACTCTTTTGTTATATTGCATTTTTTCTATGTTTTTGATTTTGTATTTTTGCTAATCTAGTTTTTAGTATTCATTTTCACTTATGGGTTAGTTTATTGACTTGATTGCTCTCTTTTTTTAATTCTTATTTTTAATTCTTTCTTTTTCACTTTTTACTCTTTGTAAATGTGTAAGTTTCTTTGGCTAATCTTGGCTGTTAAGTGTTGCTTTTACCATTAGTCTTGGAGTCTTGTCTTCTGTGTGTGGCCTATGAAATGTTGGTGCTACAGTAAGGAGTTGGGCCTGAACTTCCAAAGAGGGAGACCTGAGTCAAGGACTTTGTACCACCAGAGACCTCCTGCCCCATGGACCATTAATCAGTGAGAGCTTTCACAAAGGCCTCCATCACAATTCTAAGACCAGGTTCAACCCAAAGAACAGCAAGCTCCAGTGCTAAATGCCTCATGTCAAACTTTCAGTAAAACAAGCACAAAATCCTGTTAGCAGACAGTCCACCCAAAAGCATACCAAGCCCCCAGAAACCCCCAAACACACTACTAGACATGGCACTGCCCTTCAGAAAGACAAGATATAGCTCCATCCACAAGAACACAGGCACAAGTCCCCCAACCAGGAAAGCTTAGCAAGGTCCAACCCCACTCATGGGGGGAAGACACCACAAATAAGAGGAACTACAGTCTTTCAGCCAGCAGAAAGGAGATGACAAACATAGTAAATTAAGCAAAATAAAAAGACAAAGAAACATGCAATAGATGAAGGAACATGGTAACACCCATAAGATAAACAAATGAAGAAGAAGCAGGCAGCCTTCCTTAAAAATAATTCAGAGTAAAAGTAGAAAAGATGATCCAAAATCTTGGAAGTAAAAGAGAGACACAAAGGGAATGAAGGCGTGGATCAAGAAGATACAAGGAATATTTAGCAAGGATCTAGAATAAACAAAGAAAAGACAATGAGCAATAAACAACAGAATGAGACAAAGGATACACTAGAGGAAACCAGTAACATAATAACTGAAGCAGAAAAACAGATACGTGAGCTGGGGTGGAAACAGCTGAAGCAAAGCAGAATAAAGAAGAAAGGATTAAAAAAAAATGAGGGCAGCCTCAGAGGCTCTTGGGACTACATTAAGTGCATCAACATCTAGTCTCTGGTGGTACAAAGTCCTGGACTCAGGTCACCCTCTTTGGAAGTTCAGGCCCAACTCCTTACTGTAGCACCAACATTTCACAGGCCACACAGCACAGAAAATTAGACTCCAAGACTAATGGTAAAAGCAACACTTAACAGCAAGATTAGCCAAAGAAACTTACACATTTACACAGAGTAAAAGGGTTCCAGAAGAAGGGAAAAAGAAAGGGCATGAGAAAATACTTGTTGAGATTATAGTCAAAAAATTCCCTAACATGGGAAATGAAATAGCCACCCAAGTCCAGACAGACAAAGAGACCCATAGAAAATAAACCCAAAGTGAAATAAGCCAATTAAACATATTATTCAGGAATACATTAATCAAACTAACAAAAATTGAACACAAAGAAAAATATTAAAAAGAGCAAAGAAAAAGAAACAAATAACATACAGAGGGATCCACATAAGACTAACAGCTGATCTTTCAACAGAAATTTGTCAGGCCAGAAGAGGGTAACAGAGTATGCTTAAAGTGATAAAAGGGGGAAAACCTGCAACCAAGATTGCTCTATTCAGCAAGGATCTCATTCAGATTCAAAGGAGAAATAAAAAATTTTACAGATAAACAAAAGTCAGGAGAATTCAGCACAATCAAACCAGTTAATAACAAACACTAAAGAAATTTCTCTAGAAAAGGAAACATAAGAGAAAGAAAAGGCCTACAGAAACAAACCCAAAACAATAAAGTAAATAATAGAATCATACATATCAATATATATCATTTATATAAATGTAAATGGATTAAAAGATCCAACTAAAAGAAGTAGATTGGGTGAAAGGACATGAAAACAAGACTCCTATATTTGCTGTCTACAAAAGACCTACTTCATAACTAGAAATATATACAGATTGAAAGTGAGGGGATGTATAAAGATATTCCATGCAAATTGAAATCAAAAGAAAGCAGGGGTAGCAATACTCATATCAGATAAAATAGACTCTAAAATAAAGACCATTACAAGACACAGTGAAGGACACTACATAACGATGAAGGGATCAATCCAAGAAGAAGATATAACAATTATAAATATATGTGCACCCAACATAGGAGCATCTCAATACATAAGGCAAATGCCAACAGTTCTTAAAGGTGACTCAGAAGTACCACAATAATGGTGAAGGATTTAACACTCCGCTCACATCAATGGAAAGATCATCCAGACAGAAAGACAAATTAGTAAGAAACACAACTTTAAAAAATATGCAGGAATAGTTGGACCTAATTGATATCTGCAGAGCATTTCATCCAAAGAGCTCATTTCACTTTTTTCCAAGTACACATGGAACATACTCCAGGATTGATCACATTTTGGGTCACAAATAAAGCCTTGGTAAGTTTTTTTTAATTGAAATTATTTCAAGCATCTTTTCTGACGACATTGCTATAAAACTAGATGTCAAATACAGGAAAATGCCTGTAAAAAACACAAACACATGGAGGCTAAACAATATGCTCTTAATATCCAAAGAGTCACTGAAGAAATCAAAGTAGAAATTTAAAAAAAAAAAATGTCTATAAACAAATGACAGGCTTCCCTGGTGCTCAGAGGTTAAAGCGTCTGCCTCCAATGCGGGAGACCCGGGTTCGATCCCTAGACTGGGAAGATCCCCTGGCGAAGGAAATGGCAATCCACTCCAGTATTCTTGCCTGGAGAATCCCATGGACAGAGAAGCCTAGTAGGTTGCAGTCCACGAGTTGCAAAGAGTCAGACACGACTGAGTGACTTCACCTCACCTCACCTCATAAACAAATGACAATGAAAACACAACTAAAAACTTATAGGATGGTGGATGATTCATGTCAATGTATGGCAAAACCAACACAGTACTGTAAAATAGAATAAAGTATTAAAAGGGAAAATAAAATAAAATGTCAAAAAAAAAAACTTATAGGATATAATAAAAGTAGTGGTAAGAGGGAAGTTTATAGCAATACAAGCCAACTTCAAGAAACAAGAGAAATAGCAAATAAAAGCAACTAGAAAAAGAACCAAAAACTCCAAAATTAGTAGAAGGAAAGAAATCCTAAAGATCAGAGCAGAAGTAAATGAAATGAAGACAATAGCAAAGATCAATAAAACTAAAAGTTTGTTCTTTGAGAAAATAAACAAATTCGACAAATCATTAGCCAGACTCATCCAGAAAAAAACTGAGAAGACTCAAATCAATAAAATTAGAAAACAAAAAGGAGAAATGACAACAGACAATTCAGAAATGCAAAGAATCATAAAAGACTCGGACAGGGCAATGGCAACCCACTCCAGTACTCTGGCTTGGAAAATCCCATGGGCAGAGGAGCCTGGTAGGCTGCAGTCCACGGAGTCGCTAAGAGTCAGACATGACTGAGCGACTTCACTTTCACTTTACACTTTCCTTTTTTTTTCAGGGCCGGTGGTGGAAGGGGGCGGTTAAAGGTCACCAGGCTTTACAGCAGACTTGGACAGGATGGTCCCAACCTCACAAGGGGACAGCCCAGCAGTCGTGGGAACATTCATCACAGAAGCCCTGTCCGCAGGCCCGGCAGTGGTGCTTCGAGAGCTTGACGCTGAACTCCTTCCAGCAGCTGTGGCAGTGCAGGATCTTGTGGTCTGGGACCCAGTACGCCAGCCTGGCTGCATCCTTCACCAGAACTAGTGGTATGTCAGTGGCTATCACTACGGCTCCTAGAGTGTTCTGCATGGCCTCGCCCACCTTCCGAGCGATCAGCGTTCCACCTTCGTCGTGCCCCTGTGCCTCAGTGACATCTAACTGGGAATTCCTGGCTTCATAGCAGTTGTCACACACCTGCACGGGCTCAGGGGCCCAGCCTCACTCGGGCACTGGCTGGGTCTTGGATGAACAGTTGTCACAGAAGCCCTCCCCACAGGCCCGGCAGTGATGCTTGGTGTCGTTATCTTTAAAGGATGTAGCACATTTGCTGCAGCTCAGGATCTGGGAGTTGGGCTTCCAGTAGGCAGGGGCAATCTGGTCTATCAGCCAGGACGTCACAGCCTTGGTGGGCCCAAGACTAAGTTCAGACACCCACTGAGCCATGAAGTTCATTCTGTCCAAGAGGCGCTGGGCAGCGTTGTTATTGTCCTTCAGAAATCCATTGGTTCCAGGCCACACATGCACAGTCTCTGTCCCCACCACCGTATCCACAGGATCTTGGTTCCCAAACCAGTACTGCTGGCTACGATAGACCACGCTGCAGTTGGGACATTCTGTCACGTACCCAGACTAGGCATATTTTGCAAGACCATTCTAGGGGGAGTCAGTGGAAGCAGCCGTCTTGGGCACCATGCTGACTTCATTGCCTCTCTCGTAGCAGACCTTGCAGGTGAAAACCCAGTTGTCATACTGGTGGGAATATCTGCAGTGGCTCTTGGCTTCATGAGGTACCCCTTCTTTCCCATGATTCATGCTGTTCTTACATCCAGCCCTGCAGCTGAGACACAGGGAGAAGCAGGTGAAGTACGCGTCTGGACAAAAGGAGCTGTGTGCCATCTGGTCATCGGGGATCTCACTACTGAAGCAGTCACTCAGAGCCTTCAGGGCTTTGAATATGACGCCCGAGTGTCAGGGAGAATGGATGGTATTGTTCTCCGGTTGCTTCTCCAGAGCACGCCCAAGCCTAGAAAAGTCAGTGGGAGAGTTGTAGGTCCTCGTCCCCTTGTAGTGACTGGAACTGAAGGCTTCAGGGACACGTCCCAGCTTCCGGAACTGGTCCTGGATGAGCTTCTCTGGCACCTTGGAGGGATGATCAGAGCCCAGCAGCTGGCTGTGCACAGTCTCATGGAAAATGATAACAACAGGGCCCAAGGTGGACAAGGGGACATCCCGGCCACAGTGGGCGGTGGTAGCCTTGAGCTCCTTAGTGAAATGTTTCAAATAAGCTTCTGAGGCATCTCCAAGGAACTTGAAGAGGTCATTGTGAACTTGGTCTACATGAGTTCAATAGATGACTTGGTCTGAGATGGCCAGGACCTTAAGCAGCAGCCCTGTTCTCTGGCTTAGATTCACTGTAGCTCCTAAGAGCCCTTCCGTGTCTATCACAGCTACTCTGTGGATGGGTCATATGCTGCCCACACTCCCACAGTGCAGGACTCCTGGGTAGGGGAGGTTTTGAAGACTTCTCGGCCATAGAAGAAAGTGTGGTTGAGGGTATGAGACTTCCCATCCCCAATATTTCCAAAGATGGAAACCACTTTCAGGTACTGATCAGGTTTGCAGTCCAATTTCCTAATGAAGTCCTCTTCATTTGTTACCTGAATTTCCTCATTTTCATCTACTAGCAGGAAACTCACAGCCTTCTCAGTCATCTTCCTCTTGGTCTCCTCATCCATCCCTTCTTCTTCCAGCAACTCCTGGACCTTAGTGACATGGTACACAGTAACGGGGTGCCTCCTTTTTTTACCCCCAGAATGAGTCCTCTTCTGGCACTCCAGGCACAAGCTGGTTTTACAGGTCTGGCACATCACCACTGCCCTCTGCTTCACACTTGGAGAGTGCCCATTAGGGCCCTTTCAGGGGTCATAGTAAGGGACATGGCCAGCTTTGAGTCTGATCCGCTCATGGTCTCTCAGGTGCTCCTGCTGATGGAGTTCCTCCTCACAACAGAAACACTGCAGGCTTCAATACTCATCATACTCGAAGACAGCTTTGTCAGTCCCACTGCAGGTGTAACTTTCCTGGCACAGCAGCCCTGGATTCGGGTGCTTCTTTGCTGGGAAAGCCTGGGCACTCATATGCAGTCTGAAAGGAAACCACCTACCATGTAACGGTACCTGGGCTTTCCCCAGGGGAAATGAAGACAGAGGTGTTGAGTCTGAAGACTGCACACAACTTCCACAGAGTTCTGAATACCCTAAAAAAAAAAAAAAGTGTTTTGTTTAAAACAAACAAACAATCGATGTCCTATTAGAATTCTTCATACACTCATGTTCTTCACACAATGTTTCAATGTTTAATTTTCTGCCTCTAAGACTCTTGAATCAGCAGCAATGTTGATTTGGTTTGATATTTTCATCTTCCATAAAGTGCAGTCAAATATGTAGTCAAAATCAACTCAAAAGGGTCTTTTATGGCTATCTGAGAGAGATCTGATGGATTTACTAAGGTGGGCTCATGGGTGGGGCTTCAGCCACAAGGTTTTGGTAATGAAAGAGTGGTCAGGAGCCTTTCAATATTATCCAACTTCAAGGCAATATTTCTGGGCATACCACTAAGCAGTTCTGTCATGGCGAGGCAGCGTCTGGGAACTATGGAGCACCAGTGGAGGTGGGAGCTGTTCTTCAGGGCACCAGTGGGTCCATCCCCATCTCCATTTCCTCGTCCCCCTCCACTTTACACTTTCATGCACTGAAGAAGGAAATGGCAATCCACTCCAGTGTTCTTGCCTTGAGAATCCCAGGGAAGGGGGAGCCTGGTGGGCTGCTGTCTATGGGGTTGCACAGAGTTGGACACAGCTGAAGCAGCTTAGCAGCAGCAGCATAAGAGACTACTAAGAGCAACTATGCCAATAAAATAGATGACCTAGAAGAACTGGAAAAATTCTTAGGAAAGTATAACCTTTTAAAACTGAATGAGAAAGAAATTGAAAANTCGTTATCTTTAAAGGATGTAGCACATTTGCTGCAGCTCAGGATCTGGGAGTTGGGCTTCCAGTAGGCAGGGGCAATCTGGTCTATCAGCCAGGACGTCACAGCCTTGGTGGGCCCAAGACTAAGTTCAGACACCCACTGAGCCATGAAGTTCATTCTGTCCAAGAGGCGCTGGGCAGCGTTGTTATTGTCCTTCAGAAATCCATTGGTTCCAGGCCACACATGCACAGTCTCTGTCCCCACCACCGTATCCACAGGATCTTGGTTCCCAAACCAGTACTGCTGGCTACGATAGACCACGCTGCAGTTGGGACATTCTGTCACGTACCCAGACTAGGCATATTTTGCAAGACCATTCTAGGGGGAGTCAGTGGAAGCAGCCGTCTTGGGCACCATGCTGACTTCATTGCCTCTCTCGTAGCAGACCTTGCAGGTGAAAACCCAGTTGTCATACTGGTGGGAATATCTGCAGTGGCTCTTGGCTTCATGAGGTACCCCTTCTTTCCCATGATTCATGCTGTTCTTACATCCAGCCCTGCAGCTGAGACACAGGGAGAAGCAGGTGAAGTACGCGTCTGGACAAAAGGAGCTGTGTGCCATCTGGTCATCGGGGATCTCACTACTGAAGCAGTCACTCAGAGCCTTCAGGGCTTTGAATATGACGCCCGAGTGTCAGGGAGAATGGATGGTATTGTTCTCCGGTTGCTTCTCCAGAGCACGCCCAAGCCTAGAAAAGTCAGTGGGAGAGTTGTAGGTCCTCGTCCCCTTGTAGTGACTGGAACTGAAGGCTTCAGGGACACGTCCCAGCTTCCGGAACTGGTCCTGGATGAGCTTCTCTGGCACCTTGGAGGGATGATCAGAGCCCAGCAGCTGGCTGTGCACAGTCTCATGGAAAATGATAACAACAGGGCCCAAGGTGGACAAGGGGACATCCCGGCCACAGTGGGCGGTGGTAGCCTTGAGCTCCTTAGTGAAATGTTTCAAATAAGCTTCTGAGGCATCTCCAAGGAACTTGAAGAGGTCATTGTGAACTTGGTCTACATGAGTTCAATAGATGACTTGGTCTGAGATGGCCAGGACCTTAAGCAGCAGCCCTGTTCTCTGGCTTAGATTCACTGTAGCTCCTAAGAGCCCTTCCGTGTCTATCACAGCTACTCTGTGGATGGGTCATATGCTGCCCACACTCCCACAGTGCAGGACTCCTGGGTAGGGGAGGTTTTGAAGACTTCTCGGCCATAGAAGAAAGTGTGGTTGAGGGTATGAGACTTCCCATCCCCAATATTTCCAAAGATGGAAACCACTTTCAGGTACTGATCAGGTTTGCAGTCCAATTTCCTAATGAAGTCCTCTTCATTTGTTACCTGAATTTCCTCATTTTCATCTACTAGCAGGAAACTCACAGCCTTCTCAGTCATCTTCCTCTTGGTCTCCTCATCCATCCCTTCTTCTTCCAGCAACTCCTGGACCTTAGTGACATGGTACACAGTAACGGGGTGCCTCCTTTTTTTACCCCCAGAATGAGTCCTCTTCTGGCACTCCAGGCACAAGCTGGTTTTACAGGTCTGGCACATCACCACTGCCCTCTGCTTCACACTTGGAGAGTGCCCATTAGGGCCCTTTCAGGGGTCATAGTAAGGGACATGGCCAGCTTTGAGTCTGATCCGCTCATGGTCTCTCAGGTGCTCCTGCTGATGGAGTTCCTCCTCACAACAGAAACACTGCAGGCTTCAATACTCATCATACTCGAAGACAGCTTTGTCAGTCCCACTGCAGGTGTAACTTTCCTGGCACAGCAGCCCTGGATTTGGGTGCTTCTTTGCTGGGAAAGCCTGGGCACTCATATGCAGTCTGAAAGGAAACCACCTACCATGTAACGGTACCTGGGCTTTCCCCAGGGGAAATGAAGACAGAGGTGTTGAGTCTGAAGACTGCACACAACTTCCACAGGGTTCTGAATACCCTAAAAAAAAAAAAAAGTGTTTTGTTTAAAACAAACAAACAATCGATGTCCTATTAGAATTCTTCATACACTCATGTTCTTCACACAATGTTTCAATGTTTAATTTTCTGCCTCTAAGACTCTTGAATCAGCAGCAATGTTGATTTGGTTTGATATTTTCATCTTCCATAAAGTGCAGTCAAATATGTGGTCAAAATCAACTCAAAAGGGTCTTTTATGGCTATCTGAGAGAGATCTGATGGATTTACTAAGGTGGGCTCATGGGTGGGGCTTCAGCCACAAGGTTTTGGTAATGAAAGAGTGGTCAGGAGCCTTTCAATATTATCCAACTTCAAGGCAATATTTCTGGGCATACCACTAAGCAGTTCTGTCATGGCGAGGCAGCGTCTGGGAACTATGGAGCACCAGTGGAGGTGGGAGCTGTTCTTCAGGGCACCAGTGGGTCCATCCCCATCTCCATTTCCTCGTCCCCCTCCACTTTACACTTTCATGCACTGAAGAAGGAAATGGCAATCCACTCCAGTGTTCTTGCCTTGAGAATCCCAGGGAAGGGGGAGCCTGGTGGGCTGCTGTCTATGGGGTTGCACAGAGTTGGACACAGCTGAAGCAGCTTAGCAGCAGCAGCATAAGAGACTACTAAGAGCAACTATGCCAATAAAATAGATGACCTAGAAGAACTGGAAAAATTCTTAGGAAAGTATAACCTTTTAAAACTGAATGAGAAAGAAATTGAAAATTTGAACAGACCAGTCACAAGCATAGACATCAAACCTGATCAAACCTGTGATCAAAAACCTTCCAACAAACAAAAGCCCAAGGCCAGATGACTTCACAGACGAATTCTAACAAAAAAGCTAATACCTATCTTTCTCAAACTCTTCCAGAAAATTGCACAGGAAGGAACACTTCCGAACTCATTATATGAGGCCAACATCACCCTGACACAGAAATCAAAGATATCACAAAAAAAACAAAATTATAGGCCAATGTCACTGATGAACACAGAGGCAAAAATCTTCAACAAAATTCTAGCAAACAAAATCCATGATCAAGTGGGCTTTATCCCTGGGATGCAAGGATTCTTTGACATATGCAAAACAATCACTGTGAAAAAACCATATTAACAATTTGAAAGATAAAAACCATACAGTCCTCAATAGATGCAGAGAACAGTTTTGACAAAATTTAATACCCATTTATTATAAAAGAAAAAAAAAAAAGAAAGAAAGAAAAGAAAACTCTCCAGAAAGTAAGCATAGAAGGAACATACTTCAACATAATAAAACTGAAAGTGAAAGTTGCTCAGTTGTGTCTGACTCTTTGTGACTCCATGGACAACTCCGTGGAATTTTCCAGGCCAGATACTGGAGTGGGTAGACTTTCCCTTCTCCAGGGGATCTTCCCAACCCAGGAATTGAATCCAGGTCTTCCACATTGTAGGTGGATTCTTTACCAGCTGAGCCACAAGGGAAGCATAATACACACCATATACCAAAAATCCACAGCAAACATTACTCTCAGTGGTCAAAAGCTGAAAACATTTCCTAAGATCAGGAACAAGACAAGGGTGCCCACTCTCATCACAATTATTCAACACAGTTTTGAAAGTCCTAGCCACAGCAAATCAGAAAAGAAAAGGAAATAAAAGAATACAGATTGAAAAAAGTAAAACTCTCACTGTTTGCAGATGATATAATAACATACATAGAAAATCCTGAAGATGCTATCAGAAAATTGCTTAAAGCTAATCAGTGAATTTAGCAAAGTGGAAGAATATAAAATTAATATTCAGAAATCCCTTACATCCTATACACTAACAAAAATCAGACAGAGAAATTATGGAAACAATCCTATTCACCACTGCAGCAACAAAATAAAATATCTAATAATAAACATACCTAAAGAGACTGTATGCAGAAAACAATAAATCACTAATGAATGAAGCAAAACACACACACACACACACAAAAGATGGAGAGATATACCTCTATCTTGGATTGTAAGAATCAATATTGTGAAAACAATTATACTATCCAAAGTATAGATTTAATGCAATTCCTTCCAAAATATTAGCAGTATTTTTCACAGAACTAGAACAAAAATTTTACAAAAAGAAACACAAAAGCCAAATAGCCAAAGCAATCTTGAAAAAGAAGAATCACACTGAAGAAATCAACCTCCCTATCTTCAGACTATTCTACAATGCTATAGTCATCAAGACACATGGGGCTGACACAAAAATGGAAATATAGATCAATAGAACAAAATAGAAAGCCCAGAAATAAACCCACGCACCTATGGGCACCTTATCTTTGACAAAGGAAGCAAGAATACACAATGGAGAAAAGATAACCTCTTCAGTCATTGGTGTCAGGAAAACTGGATAGCTATAAGTAAAAGAATGAAATTAGAACACTTTCTAACACCATACATGCCATACACAAAAATAAACTCAAAATGGATTAAAGACTTAAACGGAAGGCCAGAAATATAAATTTCCTATACANTGACAAAATTTAATACCCATTTATTATAAAAGAAAAAAAAAAAAGAAAGAAAGAAAAGAAAACTCTCCAGAAAGTAAGCATAGAAGGAACATACTTCAACATAATAAAACTGAAAGTGAAAGTTGCTCAGTTGTGTCTGACTCTTTGTGACTCCATGGACAACTCCGTGGAATTTTCCAGGCCAGATACTGGAGTGGGTAGACTTTCCCTTCTCCAGGGGATCTTCCCAACCCAGGAATTGAATCCAGGTCTTCCACATTGTAGGTGGATTCTTTACCAGCTGAGCCACAAGGGAAGCATAATACACACCATATACCAAAAATCCACAGCAAACATTACTCTCAGTGGTCAAAAGCTGAAAACATTTCCTAAGATCAGGAACAAGACAAGGGTGCCCACTCTCATCACAATTATTCAACACAGTTTTGAAAGTCCTAGCCACAGCAAATCAGAAAAGAAAAGGAAATAAAAGAATACAGATTGAAAAAAGTAAAACTCTCACTGTTTGCAGATGATATAATAACATACATAGAAAATCCTGAAGATGCTATCAGAAAATTGCTTAAAGCTAATCAGTGAATTTAGCAAAGTGGAAGAATATAAAATTAATATTCAGAAATCCCTTACATCCTATACACTAACAAAAATCAGACAGAGAAATTATGGAAACAATCCTATTCACCACTGCAGCAACAAAATAAAATATCTAATAATAAACATACCTAAAGAGACTGTATGCAGAAAACAATAAATCACTAATGAATGAAGCAAAACACACACACACACACACAAAAGATGGAGAGATATACCTCTATCTTGGATTGTAAGAATCAATATTGTGAAAACAATTATACTATCCAAAGTATAGATTTAATGCAATTCCTTTCAAAATATTAGCAGTATTTTTCACAGAACTAGAACAAAAATTTTACAAAAAGAAACACAAAAGCCAAATAGCCAAAGCAATCTTGAAAAAGAAGAATCACACTGAAGAAATCAACCTCCCTATCTTCAGACTATTCTACAATGCTATAGTCATCAAGACACATGGGGCTGACACAAAAATGGAAATATAGATCAATAGAACAAAATAGAAAGCCCAGAAATAAACCCACGCACCTATGGGCACCTTATCTTTGACAAAGGAAGCAAGAATACACAATGGAGAAAAGATAACCTCTTCAGTCATTGGTGTCAGGAAAACTGGATAGCTATAAGTAAAAGAATGAAATTAGAACACTTTCTAACACTATACATGCCATACACAAAAATAAACTCAAAATGGATTAAAGACTTAAACGGAAGGCCAGAAATATAAATTTCCTATACAAAACACAGGCAGTACATTCTTTGACATAAATCACAGCAAGATTCTCTTTGATCCACCTCCTAGAGGAATGGAAATAAAAAGAAAAATAAACAAATGATACCTAACTAAACTTAAAAGCTTTTTCACAGCAAAGTAAACAATAAATGATTAAAAAGCAACCCTTAGAATGGGAGATAATAATTGCAAATGAAGCAACTGGCAAAGGATTAATCTCTATATAAGCAGTTCTTAACAGCTCAATATTAGAAAAACAAAGTCCAATCAAAAAATGGGCAGAAGACCTAAACAGACACTTCGAAGAAGACCTACAGGTGACCAATAAATACCTGAAAAGATGCTCAATATACTCATTATTAGAGAAATGCAAATCAAAACTTTAATGAGGTATCACCCCACACTTATAAGAATGGCCTTCACAAAAAAAATCTACAAAAAATAAATGCTGGAGAGGATGTGGAGAAAAGGGAGCCCTCTTGAATTATTGGTGGGAATGCAAACTGATACAGCGAAGATGGAGAGCAGCATTGAGATTCCTATAAAACTATGAGTAATACTACCATGCTGCTGCTAAGTCCCTTCAGTCGTGTCCGACTCTGTGCGACCCCATAGACAGCAGCCCACCAGGCTCCCCCATCCCTGGGATTCTCCAGGCAAGAACACTGAAGTGGGTTGCCATTTCCTTCTCCAATGCATGAAAGTGAAAAGTGAAAGTGAAGTCGCTCAGTCGTGTCTGACTCTTATCGACCCCATGGNACAGACACTTCTTCGAAGAAGACCTACAGGTGACCAATAAATACCTGAAAAGATGCTCAATATACTCATTATTAGAGAAATGCAAATCAAAACTTTAATGAGGTATCACCCCACACTTATAAGAATGGCCTTCACAAAAAAAATCTACAAAAAATAAATGCTGGAGAGGATGTGGAGAAAAGGGAGCCCTCTTGAATTATTGGTGGGAATGCAAACTGATACAGCGAAGATGGAGAGCAGCATTGAGATTCCTATAAAACTATGAGTAATACTACCATGCTGCTGCTAAGTCCCTTCAGTCGTGTCCGACTCTGTGCGACCCCATAGACAGCAGCCCACCAGGCTCCCCCATCCCTGGGATTCTCCAGGCAAGAACACTGAAGTGGGTTGCCATTTCCTTCTCCAATGCATGAAAGTGAAAAGTGAAAGTGAAGTCGCTCAGTCGTGTCTGACTCTTACCGACCCCATGGACTGCGGCCCACCATGTTCCTCCGTCCATGGGATTTTCCAGTAAGAGTGCTGACATACGACCCAACAATTCCACTACTGGGCATATACCCTGAGAAAACCGTGACTGAAAAAGACATTTGTACCCCAAAGTTCATTGCAACACTATCTACAATACCTAGGACATAGAAGCAACCTAGATGTCCATCAACAGATGATAAAAAAAAAGTCATGGTGCATATATACCATAGGACATTACTCATCCATAAAGAAGAACAAATTTTTGTCCATTCTAGTGAGGTGGATGAACCTAGAGTCTGTTACACAGAGTGAAGTAAATCAGCAAAAGAAAGACAATTATTGCATATTAATGCATATATATGGAAACCAGAAAGGTGATATTGATTCATCTATTTGCAGGGACAGAATGGAGATGCAGATATAGAGAACAGCCTTGTGGACACAGTGAGGGAAGGAAAGATCAGGACAAATGGAAAAAGCAGCACTGACATATATACACCACCATATGGAAAACAGTTGATGAGAAGCTACTGTACTACATGGGGAGCACAGCTTGGCACTCTGTAATTACCTGTAGAAGGTTCCCACTGCAGAGGGGTAGGATGAGGTGAAGGGTGAGAGACTCAAAAGGGAACTGCTATACATGTAATTATATGTACCTGCTGATCTGCATTTTTGTATGTCAAAAACCAACACAACATTGTAAAGCAATTTTCCTCCAATTAAAAAATAAAAATAACTGAAATTGAATTACTATATGATTCAGCAACTTCACTCCTGGCTATATAACTTAAGAAAATGAAAACACTGATTTGAAAAGATGCATTCACACCAAAGTTCACAGCCCATTATTTACAATAGCTAAGATATGGAATGGAGAAGGCAATGGCACCCCACTCCAGTACTCTTGCCTGGAAAATCCCATGGATGGAGGAGCCTGGTAGGCTGCAGTCCATGCTAAGGGTCAGAAACGACTGAGCGACTTCCCTTTCACTTTTCACTTTCATGCATTGGAGAAGGAAATGGCAACCCACTCCAGTGTTCTTGCCTGGAGAATCCCAGGGATGAGGGAGCCTGGTGGGCTGCCGTCTATGGGGTCACACAGAGTCGGACATGACTGAAGTGACTTAGCGGCAAGATATGGAAGCAACCTAAGTGTCTGCCCGTCAACAGATGAATAAAGATGTGGATAATATGTATGTATAAAGTGGAATATTATTTAGCCATAGAAAATGAAATTATGCCATTTACAATGACATAGAGGCAATATGTCTGGTGACATAAGTCAAAGGAAGATGAATATTTTAAGTGAATCTAAAAAATAAAACAAGTGAATAAAAATATAGCAGAAACAGACTCACAAATATAGAGAATGAACTAGTGGTTACCAATGGGGATAAAGAAGTGGAGAGGTAGAGAGAAGGTAGGGGATTAATAGGAACAATCAACTATGTAAAAATAAATAAGCTGTAAGTATATATTGTATCCCTGGAAGAGGGCACAGCAACTCACTCCAGTATTCTTGCCTGGAGAATCCCATGGACAGAGGAGCCTGGAAATATACAGTCCATAGGATCGCAAAGCATCAGACACAACTGAAGTGACTTAGCATATTAGCATACATGTATGCATATATTGTATACCATAGGGAAATACAGATATTGTTTTGTAATAATCCTATTGTATAATCTATAACCATAACGTATTCAGTTCAGTTCAGTCGCTCAGTCATGTCTGACTCTTTGTGACCCCATGAATCACAGCACACCAGACCTCCCTGTTTATCACCATCTCCCAGAGTTCACTCAGACTCACGTTCATCGAGTCAGTGATGCCATCCAGCCATCTCATCCACTGTCATCCCCTTCTCCTCCTGCCCCCAATCCCTTCCAGCATCAGAGTCTTTTCCAATGAGTCAACTCTGCATGAGGTGGCCAAAGTACTAGAGCTTCNTTGAGTCAGTGATGCCATCCAGCCATCTCATCCACTGTCATCCCCTTCTCTGCCCCCAATCCCTTCCAGCATCAGAGTCTTTTCCAATGAGTCAACTCTGCATGAGGTGGCCAAAGTACTGGAGCTTCAGCCTTAGCATCATTCCTTCAAAAGAATTCCCAGGGTTGATCTCTTTCAGAATGGACTGGTTGGATCTCCTTGCAGTCCAAGGAACTCTCAAGAGTCTTCTCCAACACTACAGTTCAAAAGCATCAATTGTTTGACGCTCAGCCTTCTTCACAGTCCAACTCTCACATCCATACATGACCACAGGAAAAACCATAGCCTTGACTAGACAGACCTTAGTCGGCAAAGTAATGTCCCTGCTTTGGAATATGCTATCTAGGTTGGTCATAACTTTTCTTCCAAGGAGTAAGCATCTTTTAATTTCATGGCTGCAGTCACCATCTATACCTGAAAACAATATAATATTGTAAATCAGCTATTCTTCAGTCTTTAAAATGAGAAACACGTAGGTCCAGAGAAGAAAGTAGTGGTTACCAGAGCGAAGAGAGATGGGAATTAGGGCAAATGGGTGGAGGATATTAACTGCATGAAAAGTAAGTGTGTTGGTGATGGTGTAAAGTACACAGAAGTAGAAATACAGTGTTGTACATGTAAACTTATGTAACATTATAAATCACTGTTAACCTCAGTAAAATTAACTAAACTATAAAGTTTGCTTTTAATAGAACCAGACCATTGGACTGAATTGTCTCATCTAGTGAAAACGTTAAAATGGTTGCTTTCTGGGGGATGGGGGGGAAGCCTTAGAGTTAAGGCAAGTATTACGACAGACTTTTTGGAGAATTATGACTGTTTCTGCTTTCTCTTTGAAGAGAAAGAATGGGTGACTGAAACCCTCAATCTCTGATGCTGCTGGACACTTTTCAGTAGGAGAGCTTTTGAGGGGACTGTTTTGCTGTGCTATAGTACAGTCAACATTAACTTCAAGGTGAGAACTCTGTTACTGCAGCTGTAATAAATTTCTCTGGAAATTTTGAAATTTCAGGAAACAGCAATAATTTAGGATCCATGGAGGAAAATATATGTGTGATCATTTCATCTCATAACTCACTGCAAGCCTATAGCAATCAGACTTAAAATATAAAATCAAAGTCTCTGACTACCATATCTGGGTCCATCAACTCTTGGGATGAAATGCTAAAGAGGCTTATCAACCCGTGCCTTTGATGGAAGGAAGCACTACATAAGTACGGCTAGGAGTTTGCCAGAAAACCTATGAAGCGGTCAACTTGTTCACTGTACCTGCCGCCACGTGCTATTTGATGCAACTCCAAGATCTCCCAAACTACTCCCTTTCAGTGTTGCTGTTTCATGCCCTGATGGACTGATTTTTCTGCATTCCTCCACTTTCTAGATACTCTGATTGCAAGATGCTTTTGCAATTTCTGCTCTGTTGGGGCTATTTCTGGTAGGATGCAATATAGTAAGTGATTAGCAGCATTTTGGCTTACATATGTAGTTTTATGTACTTGTGGGGCTTCTCTGTTGGCTCAGAGGTTAAAGCGTCTGCCTGGAATGTGGGAGACCTGGGTTCAATTCCTGGGTCTGGAATATCCCCTGGAGAAGGAAATGGCAACCCACTCCAGTACTCTTGCCTGAAGAATCCCATGGAGGGAGGAGCATACTTGTATTATAAGTATCTGAGATCCATTTCTGGCTCTGGTGACTTTGAACAGGTCACTTACCTGGAGTTAGTAAAACTGCAAAGTTGAAGGACATAGTCCTCTAGGTTCCCAAGACCTGTGACACCATCTTCAAAGTTAGAAGGGAAAGTCCACAGAAAACCACCCTTACTTTTGACAGCAACTGCAAGTTCAGAGAATTCCCAAACCACCCTCAAGTATGATAGTCAGGAGAAGGACTCAAAATGAAAGCTGTTATATTCATGATTATGGTTTATTACAAGGCAAGTATGCATATCAAAATCAGAAAGTGAATTGATGCAAAGGGCAGAGTCTGGAAATATTACAAAAGTGAAGTTTCTATCACCCTCATGACATTGCTCTCCTCTCAGCATCCATGTGTGATGATATACACAGAGTATTGGCAATCAGGGAGGCTCCTGCTAGTCTCCACTTCAGAGTTTTTATTGGGACTCTAATACTTAGACAGGATTGATTGATTGATTGCCTTTGTGGCTGAACTCAGCATCCAGGTCAACTAATACTTTGCTCCCCACCCTAAATCACATGGTTTGTCTCTGTGGTATTGGAAACTCCCATGTTAAAACCATCAGGTGTGTTCAGCCACCACCATAAACAAAAACATTCTACCAGTGAGGCAACTCCCAGAAATCAGGGCCAAAGGTCAGCGCTCTCTCTGGGCAAGTCTAAAATCTTTACTACACATTACTTAACATCTCTGAGACTCAGTTTTCTCATCTAAATGAGAATAATCATGTTGACCTTATGATTTTTAGGCCTTAATTCATAAAGCATGAAACAATTTTCTAGATTCAAAAAGTCTCACTTCAGAGATTCCTTTGAGATTTCTGCTAAATTAGAGTAGTTTCTGTGTCTCGCTCAAATACTGTAAGTAGTTCCTTCCTCCAAACCCTACATTCCAAAGAGTTCTTTGATAGTTCTCATTGTACAATATCCTCAAGAGCAGACAGTCTCTATTGTCAGCAGAACTAGTCCACCACAGTAGAAAGCCCACTGGGTCAAGCACTGGTAGAACAGCTGGCTCCAGCCCTCATCAGCTGTATGCTCTAGGGCAAGTCATTTAACTTCTGTAAGCCTCAGGGTTGTCATCTGAAAAATGAAGATATCATGCCTGCAAGGTCTACCTCACAGGTAGATTTCATATATATGTGAAAATGTTTTTAAGCAAACTTCATCAAAGGTATGGTCAAGCTCTCAGATACTGGAACTCCATATGTTCCCTCCTTCTTGAACCTCCCTCCCACCTCCCACCCCATCCCACCCCTCTAGGTTGTCACAGAGCACTGGATTTGAGCTCTCTGCATCATACAGCCAGCTTCCACTGGTTATCTAATTTTACATGTGGTTTGTGCCTATATATGTTTCAATACCGCTCTCTCACTTCATCCCACTGCCTCTCCTCTCCTGCCTCACCCCCGCAGCACCCCAACCGTGTCCACAAGTCTGTTCTCAATGTCTGCCCTGCACTTAGGTCCATCAGGACCATCTTTCTAGATTCCATATATATGCATTAATATATTCATTTTTATTCCATGTATGTGCATAGTATATTAATGTAATAATGTGTTTTTCTCTTTTTGACTTACTTCACTATATATATTCGTCTCTTATCTGCTTCATTAGAACTGAGTCAAATGCATTCCTTTTTATGGCTAAGTAATACTCTATTGTGTATATGTACCACAATTTCTTTATCCATTCATCTGTTGATGGACATTTAGGTTGCTTCCATATCCTAGCTCTTGTAAATAGTGCTGCAGTGAACATTGGGGAACATGTCTTTTTCAGTTATGGTTTTCTCAGAGCATATGCCCAGTAGTGGGATTGATAGTTCATATAGTAGTTTTATTCCTAATTTTTAAAGGAATCTCCATGCTATTCTTATAGTGGCCATATCAATTTGCATTCTCACCAGTAATTCAAGAGGGTTCCCTTTCCTCCACACCCTCTCCAGTATTTCTGTTTGTAGTTTTTTGGTGTTGGCCATTCTGACTGGCGTGAGATGATACCTCGTGGTAGTTTTGATTTGTATTTCTCTAATAATGAGCAATAAACATCTTTTCACATGTTTATTGGTAACCCATATGTCTTCTTTAAAGAAATGTCTGTTTAGGTATTCTGTCCACTCTTTGATTGGGTTGCTTATTTTTCTAATATTGAGCTGCATGAGCTGCTTGTATATTTTAGAGATTAATCCTTTGCTAGTTGTTTCATTTTTCATTATTTTCTCCCATTTTGAGGATTGTCTTTTCACTTTACTTATAGTTTCCTTTGGTGTGTAAAAGCATTTCATTTAATTGGGCCCTATTTTTTAATTTTTGTTTTTATTTCCATTACTCTGGGAGGCGGGTCATAGAGCATGTTTCCCTCTAAGAGTTTTGTAGTTTCTCGTCTTACATTTAGGTCTTTAATCCATTTTGACCTTATTTTTGTGTACAGTGTTAGAAAGTGTTCTAATTTCATTCTTTTACACATAGCTGTTCAGTTTTACCAGCACCACTTATTGAAAAGTCTATCTTTTCTCCATCATATATTATTGCCTTCTTTGTCAAAGATAAGATGCCCATAGATGTTTCGGTTTATCTCAGGGCTTTCTATCTTGTTCCATTGTTCTATATTTCTATTTCTGGACCAGTACCATACTGTCTTGATGGCTGCAGCTTTGTAGTATAGTCTCAAGTCAAGCAGGTTGATTTCTCCAGCTCCATTCTTCTTTCTCAAGATTGCACAAAGCTTTTTCTGAATCATGGTACAATTTAACTAAAACATAACACCACAATGTAAAGATTTTAGTAAGCCTTCCATTTTGATCTTCCCTTACATTCTATAGAGAATTTCCTATTTGTAGGCATATGGGGTTATGCTTTAATAAATATCTTAATAATAACCATCCTTTCTTCTAGTTTATAAGAGGAGACTGAGCTCCTGGAAGGTGCCAAGTCCACTGCAACTATCACTCAACAAAGTCTTCTGAGCAGGGCCCAGGACTTTCTCTGCAAAGCCACAATGCCTGATCTTTTGAGCTCACTTTTCCTAATGTTAACTTTATTTTGTTACAGTTTTTAATATTTGACAATATGAGAAGAAACTTAATTCTTTAATAAATTTCTGTTTTACTCAAGGACTTGATTTAAGATAGCTGGTTAGTCAGTTCAGTCACTCACATGTCCAACTCTTTGCAACCCCATGGACTGCAGCACACAAGTCTTCCCTGTCCATGACCAAACCCAGAGCTTGCTCAAACCCATATCAAT
The DNA here is from genome assembly GCA_006410735.1 of Raphicerus campestris. NCBI lineage: Eukaryota > Metazoa > Chordata > Mammalia > Artiodactyla > Bovidae > Raphicerus > Raphicerus campestris. The sequence continues at coordinate 768,436 of SJYW01001745.1, read as the reverse complement.
CAAGTTGGTGATGTCATTCAACCATCTCATCCTCTGTCAACCCCTTCTCCTCCCACCTTCAATCTTTCCCAGCATCAGGGTCTTTTCCAGTGAGTCAGTTCTTCTCATCAGGTGGCCATAGTATTGGAGTTTCAGCTTCAGCATCAGTCCTTCCAATGAATATTCAGGACTGATTTCCTTTACGATGGACTGGCTTCATCTCCTTGCAGTCCAAGGAACTCTGAAGAGTCTTCTCCAACATCACAGTTCAAAAGTATCAATTAATCTGCACACAGCTTTCTTTATAGTTCGACTCTCATTCATTAATGACAACTGGAAAAACCATAGCTTTGACTAGATGGACCTTTGTTGGAAAAGTCTCTGCTTTTTAATATGCTCTCTAGGTTGGTCAAATCTTTTCTTCCAAGGAGCAAATATCTTTTAATTTCATGGCTGCAGTCACCATCTGCAGTGATTTTGAAGCCCAATAAAATAAAGTCTGTCAATGTTTCCATTATTTCCCATCTATTTGCCATGAAGTGATGGGACCAGATGCCCTGATCTTAGTTTTCTGACTGTTGAGTTTTAAGCCAGCTTTTTCACTCTCCTCTCTCTCTTTCATCAAGAGGCACTTTAGTTTCTCTTCACTTTCTGCCATTAGGGTAGTTCATCTGCATATTTGAAGCTATTGATATTTCTCCCAACAATCTTGGTTCTAGCTTTTTCTTCATCCAGCCCCGCATTTCACATGATGTACTCTGCATGTAAGTTAAATAAGCAGGGTGAAAAGATTCAGATTTCACGTGCTCCTTTCCCAATTTGGAACCTGTCCGTTGTTCCATATCCAGTTCTAACTGCTGATTCTTGACCTGAATACAGATTTCTCAGGAGGCAAGTAAGGTGGTCTGGTATTCCCTTCTCTCTAAGAATTTCCACAACTTGTTGTGATCTATACAGTCAAATGCTTTGGCATAACCAATAAAGCAGAACTCTCTTGCTTTTCCTATGATGCAATGGATGTTGGCAAGTTGATTGCTAGTTCCTCTGTGTTTTCTAAATCTGCCTTGAACATCACAATGGTTCATGGTTCATGTGCTGTTAAAGCCTGTGTTGGAGAATTTTGAACATTACTTTGCTAGCATGTGAGATGACTACAATTGTGTGGTAATTTGAACAATTTTTGGCATTGCCCTTCTTTGGGATTGGAAGGAAAACTGACCTTTTCCAGTTCTGTCACCACTGTTGAGTTTTCCAAATTTGCAAGCATATTGGCTGCAGCACTTTAACAGCATCATATTTGAGAATTTCTAATAGCTCAACTGGAATTCCATCACCTCCACTAGCTTTGTGCGAAGTGATGCTACCTAAGACCCATTTGACTTTGCATTCCAAGATGTCTGGCTCTAGGATCTGGCTCAGAGTAATCACACCATCATGATTAGCTGGGTTATGAAGATCTTTTCTGTATAGTTCTTCTATGTATTCTTACCACCTTTTCTTAATATCTTCTGCATCTGTTAAGTCCATATCATTTCTGTCCTTTATTGTGTCCATCTATGCATGAAGTTTTCCCTTGGTATCTCTAGTTTTCTTCAAGATATCTCTAGTTTTCCCATTCTATTGTTTTCCTCTATTTCTCTGCACTGATCACTGAGGAAGGCTTTCTTACCTATCCTTGCTATTCTTTGGAACTCTGAATTCAAATGTGTATACCTTTCCTCTTCTCCCTTTCCTTTAGTTTTTCTTCTTTTCTCAGCTATTTGTAAAGCCTCCTCAGACAACCTCTTTGCCCTTTTGTATTTATTTTTCTTCAGGACAGCCTTGATCCTTGCCTCCTGTACAATGTCACGAACCTCTGCCCAGAGTTCTTGAGACACTCTATCTATCAGATCTAATACCTTGAATCTATTTCTCACTTCCACTGTATAATCATAAGGGATTTTATTTCAGTCATACTGGAATGGTCTAGTGGTTTTCCCTACGTTCTTCAACTTAAGTCTTATTTTGCAATAAAGAGTTTATGATCTGAGTTACAGTCAGCTCTTGGTATTGTTTTTGCTGACTGTGTAGAGCTTCTTCTTTGGCTGCTGAGAATATAATCAATCTGATTTTGGTGTTGGCCATCCGATGATGTCCATTTGTAGAGTCTTCTCTTGTGTTTTTTGGAAGAGGGTGTTTGCTATCACCAGGGCATTCTCTTGGCAGAATTCTGTTAGCTTTTACCTTGCTTCATTTTGTACTCCAGGGCCAATTTTGCCTGTTTCTCCAGGTATTTCTTGACTTTCTACTTTTGCATTCCAGTCCCTTATTATGAAAATGACATCTTTTGGGGGTGTTAGTTCTAAAAGGTCTTGTAGGTCTCCATAAAACCATTCGACTTCAGTTTCTTGAGCATTACTGGTTGGGGTGTAAACTTGGATTACTGTGATATTGAATGGTTTGCCTTGGAATTGAACAGAGACCATTCTGTCATTTTTGAGATTGCATCCATGTACTGCATTTCAGACTCTTTTTGACTAAGAGGGCTACTTTATTTCTTCTATGGAATTCTTGCCCACAGTAGGAGATATAATGGTCATCTGAATTAAATTTGCCCATTCCAGTCCACTTTTGTTCACTGCTTCCTAAAATGTTGATATTCACTCTTGTTAACTCGTGCTTGACCACTTCCAATTTGCCTTGATTCATGGACCTAACATTCCAGGCTCCTATGCAATTTTGCTCTTAACAGCATCAGACTTTACTTCCATCACCAGTCACATCCACAACTGGTCATTGTTTTCGCTTTGGCTCTGTCTCTTCATTGTTTTCTGGAGTTATTTCTCCACTCATTCTTCTCCAGTAGCATANATTTGAGAATTTCTAATAGCTCAACTGGAATTCCATCACCTCCACTAGCTTTGTGCGCAGTGATGCTACCTAAGACCCATTTGACTTTGCATTCCAAGATGTCTGGCTCTAGGATCCGGCTCAGAGTAATCACACCATCATGATTAGCTGGGTTATGAAGATCTTTTCTGTATAGTTCTTCTGTGTATTCTTACCACCTTTTCTTAATATCTTCTGCATCTGTTAAGTCCATATCATTTCTGTCCTTTATTGTGTCCATCTATGCATGAAGTTTTCCCTTGGTATCTCTAGTTTTCTTCAAGATATCTCTAGTTTTCCCATTCTATTGTTTTCCTCTATTTCTCTGCACTGATCACTGAGGAAGGCTTTCTTACCTATCCTTGCTATTCTTTGGAACTCTGAATTCAAATGTGTATACCTTTCCTCTTCTCCCTTTCCTTTAGTTTTTCTTCTTTTCTCAGCTATTTGTAAAGCCTCCTCAGACAACCTCTTTGCCCTTTTGTATTTATTTTTCTTCAGGACAGCCTTGATCCTTGCCTCCTGTACAATGTCACGAACCTCTGCCCAGAGTTCTTGAGACACTCTATCTATCAGATCTAATACCTTGAATCTATTTCTCACTTCCACTGTATAATCATAAGGGATTTTATTTCAGTCATACTGGAATGGTCTAGTGGTTTTCCCTACGTTCTTCAACTTAAGTCTTATTTTGCAATAAAGAGTTTATGATCTGAGTCACAGTCAGCTCTTGGTATTGTTTTTGCTGACTGTGTAGAGCTTCTTCTTTGGCTGCTGAGAATATAATCAATCTGATTTTGGTGTTGGCCATCCGATGATGTCCATTTGTAGAGTCTTCTCTTGTGTTTTTTGGAAGAGGGTGTTTGCTATCACCAGGGCATTCTCTTGGCAGAATTCTGTTAGCTTTTACCTTGCTTCATTTTGTACTCCAGGGCCAATTTTGCCTGTTTCTCCAGGTATTTCTTGACTTTCTACTTTTGCATTCCAGTCCCTTATTATGAAAATGACATCTTTTGGGGGTGTTAGTTCTAAAAGGTCTTGTAGGTCTCCATAAAACCATTCGACTTCAGTTTCTTGAGCATTACTGGTTGGGGTGTAAACTTGGATTACTGTGATATTGAATGGTTTGCCTTGGAATTGAACAGAGACCATTCTGTCATTTTTGAGATTGCATCCATGTACTGCATTTCAGACTCTTTTTGACTAAGAGGGCTACTTTATTTCTTCTATGGAATTCTTGCCCACAGTAGGAGATATAATGGTCATCTGAATTAAATTTGCCCATTCCAGTCCACTTTTGTTCACTGCTTCCTAAAATGTTGATATTCACTCTTGTTAACTCGTGCTTGACCACTTCCAATTTGCCTTGATTCATGGACCTAACATTCCAGGCTCCTATGCAATTTTGCTCTTAACAGCATCAGACTTTACTTCCATCACCAGTCACATCCACAACTGGTCATTGTTTTCGCTTTGGCTCTGTCTCTTCATTGTTTTCTGGAGTTATTTCTCCACTCATTCTTCTCCAGTAGCATATTGGGCACCTACCGACCTGGGGATTTCATCCTTTGATGTCATATCCTTTTGGCTTTTCATGGGGTTCTCAAGGCAAGAGTACTGAGGTGGTTTGCCATTCCCTTCTCCAGTGGACCATGTTTCATCAGAACTCTCCACCATGACCCATCCATCTTGGGTGGCCCTACACAGAATGGCTCATAGTTACATTGAGTTAGACAAGGCTGTGGTCCATGTAATCAGCTTGATTAGTTTTCTGTGATTGTGGTTTTCATCTGTCTCCCCTCTGACAGATAAAATAAGAAGCTTATGTAAGCTTCCTGATGGGAGAGACTGACTGGGGAAAACTTGGATTTTTTTTTTTTTTCTGATGTGTGAGGCCATGTTCAGTAAATCTTTAATCCTATTTTTTTGTTGATAGGCGGGGCTTTTTTCCCTCCCTGTTGTTTATCCTGAGACCAAACTATGGTGGAGGAAATGAAGAAAGTGGCAACCTCCTTCAAAATGTCCCCTACAGGCATGCCGCACTCCATGTCCCTAAGCTCTCAGCAGGCCACTGCCTACCCACCGCACTACCAGAGACTCCTATATGCTCACAGGCAAATCTGGCTCAGTCTCTTGTAGGGCCACTGCTCCTTTCTCCTGGATCCTGGTGCACACAAGGTTTTGTTTGTGCCCTCCAAGAGTCTGTTTCCCCAGTCCTGTGGAAGTTCTGTAATCAAATCCNAAATTATTTGTTCTAACTCTGAAAAATACTGTTGGTAGCTTGATAGGGATTGCATTGAATCTATAGATTGCTTTGGGTAATATTCTCATTTTCACTATATTGATTCTTCTGATCCATGAACATGGTATATTTCTCCATCTATTAGTGTTCTCTTTGATTTCTTTCACCAGTGTTTTATAATTTTCTGTATATAGGTCTTTAGTTTCTTTAGGTAGATATATTCCTAAGTACTTTATTATTTTCATTGCATGGTGAATGGAATTATTCCCTTTATTTCTCTTTCTATTTTCTCATTATTAGTGTATAGGAATGCAGGGGACTTCTGTGTGTTGATTTTATATCCTGCAATTTTACTATATTCATTAATTAGCTCTCGTAAGTTTCTGGTGGAGTCTTTAGGGTTTTCTATGTAGAGGATCATGTCATCTGCAAACAGTGAGAATTTTGCTTCTTCTTTTCCAATTTGGATTCCTTTTATTTCTTTTTCTGCTCTGATTGCTGTGGCCAAACCTTCCAAAACTATGTTGAATAGTAGTGGTGAAAGTGGGCACACCCTTGTCTTATTCCTGACTTTAGGGGAAATGCTTTCAATTTTTCACCATTGAGGATAATGTTTGTGTGGGTTTGTCATATATAGCTTTTGTTACGTTGAGGTACTTTCCTTCTATTCCTGGTCTCTGGAGAGTTTTTATCATAAGTGGATGTCATTCCCATGATTTTATATGACTTTGTATACCATCTATATGTAGGGGAACCTACTCTCAATCTTGCCCCCATGCAGTTCTAAATTGTATTTGCTGTCCTGGCAAAATTAACTGTACCCCTTTCATTCTCAAAACTGCCCTGGATTTGGATAATTAATAGCTGTTTATTTATATGCCAATTAAGTTCAAATTTATATTTCCAAACCCAGGCTTCTTTTAGAGCTTCACACAGAGACTATGCAGCCACAAACTCAACATCTCTATTTGTGTATCTCATAAGCATAAGCAACATAAGCTTAGCATTTCCTATATTGGATTTTTTTCTCCTCACCTTTTCAAATCTTCTGCTCTGCAATACACCACAAGCCATGTATTCATTTGATCAAGTTAGAAACATGATGTCACCTGTGTCACCTGCCTCCCCCCATCACCCACATCCAATTTCTCACCAAGCCCTGTCAATTCTATCTCTGGAATACACTGCAAACCACCCACATATTCTTATTTCTGCTGCGAAAACATGATCCAAGTTACAGCTCTTCTAGGCCCTGCAACAAATTCCTGACTAGTCTCTACTCCTCCTTCTACTCTGTACACAGCAGCAAGAAGAACCTTTTAAACTTAAATCAGATCATGTCCCTTCCTATCTTGTGTTGTTGTAAGAGGGTGTTTGTTATGACCAGTGCATTCTCTTGGCAAAACTGTGTTAGCTTTTGCCCAGCTTTATTTTGTACTCCAAGGCCAAACTTGCCTGTTACTCCAAGTATCTCTTGACTTCCTACTTTTGCACTCCAGTCCCCTATGATGAAAAGGACCATTCAGCTTCAGCTTCTTTGGCACTAGTGGTTGGTTCACAGACCTGGATTATTGTGATAGTGAATGCTTTGCCTCAGAAATGAACCACGATCATTCTGTCATTTTTGAAATTGTACACTAGTACTGCATTTCAGATTCTTGCTGACTATGAGGTCTACTCCATTTCTTCTGAAGGATCATTCCTCACAATAGTAGATATAATGGTCATCTGAAATTGCCCACTCCTGTCCATTTTAGTTCACTGATTCCTAAAATATTCACTCTTGCCATCTCCTGTTTGACCACTTCTAATTTACCTTGATTCATGGATCTAACATTTCAGGTTCCTATGCAATATTTTTCTTTACAGCACTAGACTTTACCTTCACCACCAGACACATCCACAACTGGGCATTATTTCCACTTTGGCTTGGCCTCTTCATTCCTTCTGGAGCTATTTCTCCACTCTTCTCCAGTAGCATATTGGGTGCCTACTAACCTGGGGAGTTCAACTTTCAGTGTCATATGTTTTTGATTTATCATACTGTTTGTGAGGCTCTCAAGGCAAGAATGCTGAAGGGGTTTGTCAGTCCTTTCTCCAGTGAATTTTGTCAGAATTCTCCACCATGACCCATATGTCTTCAGTGGCCCTACACAGCATGGCTCATAGTTGAGTTACACAAGGCCGTGATCCATGTGATCAGTTTGGTTAGTTTTCCTGTGGCTTGTGATGGGAGAAGCTGACTGTGGAGAAAACTGGGTCGTGCTCTGGTGGGCAAGGCCATGCTCAGTAAATCTTTAATCTACTTTTCTGCTGATTTATTGGCCTATGTTCTCTCCCTGTAGTTTGGCTTGAGACCAAAGTATGGTAGGGATAGTGGCAACCTCCTTTAAAAGGACTTATACTTGTCCTCCCAGGACCAAGGCAGTCAATGTCCCTGACCCCGAAGCAGGCCTCTGTTGACCCACACCTCTACCAGAGACCCCCAAACACTCACAGACAAGTCTGGTTCAGTCTCTGGTGGGATTACTGCTCCTTCTCCCTTGATCCTGGTGTGCACAAGCTTTTGTTTATGACCTCCAAGAGTTTTTGTTTTCCCAGTCCTATGGAAGTTCTGTAATCAAATCCAACTGAACTTCAAAGTCGAGTTTCCCTGGGTTCTCAACCCCTTTTGCTTGATCCTCAGGTTGGGAAACCTCTTGTGGGTCCTTGAACTTTCCAGTAGTGTGAGAATTTCTTTGGTATAATTGTTCTCCAGTCTGTGGGTCACCACTTGGCGACTCTATAGTGGGTTTGATGGCAACCTCCCCCAAGAGGACATATACCACAAGCTGTGGATTGCTGACTGAGGTGGCACTGCACACGGATGCCACTGGACGGCTGACACCGAATCAGATGATTATACTCTTTGCAGCCAAAGATAGAGAAGCTCCATACAGTCAGCAAAAACAAGACCAGAACTGACTGTGGCTCAGATCATGAACTCCCTATTTCAAAATTTAGACTAAAATTGAAGAAAGTATAGAAAATCTCTAGACCATTCAGATATGACCTAACTCAAATCCCTTATGATTATACAGTGGAAGCGACAAATACACTCAAGGGATTAAATCTGATAGAGTGCCTGAATAACTACAGATGAAGGTTTGTAACCTTGTACAAGAGGCAGTGATCAAAACCATCCCCAAGAAAAAGAAATGCAAAAGGGCAAAATGGTTGTCTGAGGAGGCCTTACAAATAGCTGAGAAAAGAAAAGAAGTGAAAGGCAAAAGAGAAAAGGGAAGATACACCCTTGTGAATACAGTGTTCCAAAGAACAGCAAGGAGAGATAAGAAAGCTTTCCTAAGTGATGATCACAAAGAAATAGAGGAAAACAATAAAATGGGAAAGACTAGAGATTTCTTCAAGAAAATCTGAGATACCAAGGGAACATTTCTTGCATAGATGGGCACAGTAAAGGACAGAAGTGTTATGGACCTAAAAAAAGCAGAAGATATTAAGAAGAGGCAAGACTACACAGAAGAACTATACCAAAAAAGATCTTAATAACCCCGAGAACCATGATGGTGTGTGATCACTCACCTAGAGTTAGATACCCTGGAATGCGAACTCAAATTGGCCTTAGTGAAATGGGAAACCAGTTCTTCTTTGCAGGGCAAAAGAATAAACTTCACAAACACAAATTTCACAGTAGCCAGCAAATAGGGTTTATTTTTTAAAGAAAGTACAAATCTCTCAGCATAGACACTGAGAATGGGCAAGTGTCCCTCAAAGGTGGGGCTAACAGCAGCTTATATCCTCGTTAGTATTGATCTGTACATTTGGTCGGAGAAGGCAATGGCATCCCACTCCAGTACTCTTGCCTGGAAAATCCCATGGACGGAGGAGCCTGGTAGGCTGCAGTCCATGGGGTCGCTAAGAGTTAGACATGACTGAGCAACTTCACTTTCACTTTTCACTTTCATGCATTGGAGAAGGAAATGGCAACCCACTCCAGTGTTCTTGCCTTGAGAATCCCAGGGACAGGGGAGCCTGTTGGGCTGCCGTCTACGGGGTCACACATAGTCGGACATGACTGAAGCGACTTAGCAGCAGCAGCAGTACATTTGGTATTGATCTGGTTGGTTCCTGTCCGTAACATATGTCATTTTTAACCAATCATTTTAAAATGTTTAACTTGATATTTTTATGGCTTCTTTTGATTCCCAGTTTCTAAGTCTCCTAAGACATTGAGTTACCATCCTGTGACCCTACCTTATGACCCTGGCCATTCCAAAAACGACCAGATACAGGCCAAAAGTGGATGGTCTACCTGTTGTTTTTTCTTTTAGATAAGAGGGCCAGAAGTTAATGGTTGTCCTGTTCCAGGATCTGAGTGTTTTATGATCTACCAGACTGAAGATGAATTGCTCTGAACGTCAGGAAACTGAAACAAAAGGTATAGCTTTAGGTTATGGAGTGAGATGTTTACTGAAAAAAAGACTGAGATCAAAGAGCCCTACACTGCCTGCCTGCCTAGCAATTTCTACCTCATTCAGAAGCATCACTATGAACAAAGCTTAAGGGAAGTGATGGAATTCCAACTGAGCTATTTCAAATCCTAGAAGATGATGCTGTTAAAGTACTTCATTCAATATGCAAGCAAATTTGGAAAACCCAGAGTAGCCACAGCACTGGGAAAGGTAAGCTTTCATTACAACACCAAAGAAGGACAGTGCGAAAGAATGTTCAAACTACAATACCACATGCTAATTTCACATGATAGCAAGGTAATACTCAAAATCCTCCAAGATAGGCTTCAATAGTATGTGCACTGAGAATTTCCAGATGCACAAGCTGAATTTTAAAAAGACAGAGGAAGCAGAGGTCAAATCACCAACATCCTTAGATCATAAAAAAGCAAGAGAATTCCTGAAAAACATCTACATCTGTTTAATTGACCACCCTGAAGCCTTTGACTGTGTCAGTCACAACAAACTGTGGAAAATTCTTCAAGAGATAGGAATATCAGACCACCTTACCTGTCTCCTGAGAAGCCTGTATGCAGTCAAGAAGCAACAACTTGAACCAGACATGGAATAATGCACTGGCTCCAAATTGGGAAAGGAGTACATCAAGGCTGTATATTGTCACCCTGCTTGTTTAATTTATATGCAGAGTACTTCATGTGAAATGCCAGGCTGAATGAAGTACAAGCTAGAGTCAAGATTGCTGGGAAAAGTATCAGCAACTTCAGATATGCATACGATACCACCCTTATGGCAAAAATCAAAGAGGAATTAAAGAGTCTCTTGATGAAGGTGAAAGAGGAGAGTGAAAAAAACTGGCTTAAAACTCAACATTCAAAAAACTAAGATCATGGCATACAGTTGCATCACTTCATGGCAAATAGATGGGAAAACAATGGAAATATTGATAGACTTTATTTTCCTGGGCTTCAAAATTACTGCAGCTGGTTACTGCAGCCATGAAGTTAAGAGATATTTGCTTGTCAGAAGAAAAGCAATGACAAACCTAGACAATATATTGACAAGCGGAGACATTACTTTGTGAACAAAGGTTCATATAGTCAAAGCTATGGTTTTTCTAGTAGCCATGCATGGGTGTGAGAGTTGGACCATAAAAAGAAGGCCGAGCATTGAAGACTGGATTCTCATGAACTGTGGGGCTGGAGAAGACTCTTGAGAGTCCCTTGGACATCAAGGAGATAAATCCAGTCAATCCTAAAGGAGATAAACCCAGAATATCAATCAGAAGGACTGATGCTGAAACTGAAACTCCAATACTTTGGCCACCCAATGGGAAGAGCCAACTCTTTGGAAAAGACCCTGATGCTGGGAAAGATTGAGGACAGTATAAGGGGATGACAGAGGACAAACTGATTGTATAGAATCACTGACTGAATGGACATGAGTTTTAGCAAGTTCTGGGAGATTGTTAAGTACAGGGAAGCCTGGCATGCTGCAGTCCATGGGGTTGCAAAGAGTCAGACATGACTGAGTGACGAGCAACTATTACTAGCTTAAAACCATTCAGTGATTCNAGTCGGACATGACTGAAGCGACTTAGCAGCAGCAGCAGTACATTTGGTATTGATCTGGTTGGTTCCTGTCCGTAACATATGTCATTTTTAACCAATCATTTTAAAATGTTTAACTTGATATTTTTATGGCTTCTTTTGATTCCCAGTTTCTAAGTCTCCTAAGACATTGAGTTACCATCCTGTGACCCTACCTTATGACCCTGGCCATTCCAAAAAGGACCAGATACAGGCCAAAAGTGGATGGTCTACCTGTTGTTTTTTCTTTTAGATAAGAGGGCCAGAAGTTAATGGTTGTCCTGTTCCAGGATCTGAGTGTTTTATGATCTACCAGACTGAAGATGAATTGCTCTGAACGTCAGGAAACTGAAACAAAAGGTATAGCTTTAGGTTATGGAGTGAGATGTTTACTGAAAAAAAGACTGAGATCAAAGAGCCCTACACTGCCTGCCTGCCTAGCAATTTCTACCTCATTCAGAAGCATCACTATGAACAAAGCTTAAGGGAAGTGATGGAATTCCAACTGAGCTATTTCAAATCCTAGAAGATGATGCTGTTAAAGTACTTCATTCAATATGCAAGCAAATTTGGAAAACCCAGAGTAGCCACAGCACTGGGAAAGGTAAGCTTTCATTACAACACCAAAGAAGGACAGTGCGAAAGAATGTTCAAACTACAATACCACATGCTAATTTCACATGATAGCAAGGTAATACTCAAAATCCTCCAAGATAGGCTTCAATAGTATGTGCACTGAGAATTTCCAGATGCACAAGCTGAATTTTAAAAAGACAGAGGAAGCAGAGGTCAAATCACCAACATCCTTAGATCATAAAAAAGCAAGAGAATTCCTGAAAAACATCTACATCTGTTTAATTGACCACCCTGAAGCCTTTGACTGTGTCAGTCACAACAAACTGTGGAAAATTCTTCAAGAGATAGGAATATCAGACCACCTTACCTGTCTCCTGAGAAGCCTGTATGCAGTCAAGAAGCAACAACTTGAACCAGACATGGAATAATGCACTGGCTCCAAATTGGGAAAGGAGTACATCAAGGCTGTATATTGTCACCCTGCTTGTTTAATTTATATGCAGAGTACTTCATGTGAAATGCCAGGCTGAATGAAGTACAAGCTAGAGTCAAGATTGCTGGGAAAAGTATCAGCAACTTCAGATATGCATACGATACCACCCTTATGGCAAAAATCAAAGAGGAATTAAAGAGTCTCTTGATGAAGGTGAAAGAGGAGAGTGAAAAAAACTGGCTTAAAACTCAACATTCAAAAAACTAAGATCATGGCATACAGTTGCATCACTTCATGGCAAATAGATGGGAAAACAATGGAAATATTGATAGACTTTATTTTCCTGGGCTTCAAAATTACTGCAGCTGGTTACTGCAGCCATGAAGTTAAGAGATATTTGCTTGTCAGAAGAAAAGCAATGACAAACCTAGACAATATATTGACAAGCGGAGACATTACTTTGTGAACAAAGGTTCATATAGTCAAAGCTATGGTTTTTCTAGTAGCCATGCATGGGTGTGAGAGTTGGACCATAAAAAGAAGGCCGAGCATTGAAGACTGGATTCTCATGAACTGTGGGGCTGGAGAAGACTCTTGAGAGTCCCTTGGACATCAAGGAGATAAATCCAGTCAATCCTAAAGGAGATAAACCCAGAATATCAATCAGAAGGACTGATGCTGAAACTGAAACTCCAATACTTTGGCCACCCAATGGGAAGAGCCAACTCTTTGGAAAAGACCCTGATGCTGGGAAAGATTGAGGACAGTATAAGGGGATGACAGAGGACAAACTGATTGTATAGAATCACTGACTGAATGGACATGAGTTTTAGCAAGTTCTGGGAGATTGTTAAGTACAGGGAAGCCTGGCATGCTGCAGTCCATGGGGTTGCAAAGAGTCAGACATGACTGAGTGACGAGCAACTATTACTAGCTTAAAACCATTCAGTGATTCTAAAATCAAAACCCCATAATCTCAATTCTGGTCCATAAGGTCCTGCATGACTTTATGCCTGCTGACTTACCCAGCCTTGACTTCCCACGTCCCTTTCTATTCCTTCAGTAATCCATGTTCTTCCCTACCCCTGATGCCTCTACATGTGCTGTTCCTTCTATCCAGCTTCTATCCAGGGGCTTCCCTGGTGGCTCAGAGGTTAAAGCATCTGCCTGCAACGTGGGAGACCTAGGTCCGATCCCTGGGCTGGGAAGATCCCCTGGAGAAGGAAATGGCAACCCACTCCAGTATTCTTGCCTGGAGAATCCCATGGACTGAGGAGCCTGGTGGGCTGCAGTCCATGGGGTCGCTAAGAATTGGACACGACTGAGCAACTGCACTTCACTTCTATCCAGCAGAAACTGCAGATGGTCACCAAAGATCAAATTCTCCTACACCAGCCAAGGTGTGCTGATGGACTATGTTGCCTAGATTTTCTCGCAAATATTATGGCCAGAGCATACAATTCTAGGCAATATTATGTGAGCAGAAGTAGCATATACTACTTCCAGGCCTGATTCATACAGGCAACCCTAACCTGCTCCTCCATGGTCTTTTCTCTTTCCCACTGGCTACAATGAAGATGAACACCAGCAACTTTGGTGGCCACATGTAGAAGATGGCAGATCATCTGTCAGAATGAGACTCAAAACGGCAAGGTAGAGAAAAGCCATCTAATCTTTCTGTCTTCTGCTCAGTACAGGTATCTGAGCAAGAAATATAATTCTATCATGTTTGTGAAGTCACTCAGTCGTGTCCAACTCCTTGCAACCCCATGGATTGTAGCCTACCAGGCTCCCTGTCCATGGGATTTTCCAGGCAAGAATACTGGAGTGGGTTGCCATTTCCTTCTCCAAACATGTTTAAGCCAGTATATATTTTTGCAGCTATTACAATGGTTAAAACTATGTAATAAAAAAAAACCTCATTTCAGTTCAGTCACTCAGTCGTGTCCGACTCTTTGCGACCCCATGAATCACAGCACGCCAGGCCTCCCTGTTCATTACCATCTCTCGAAGTTCACTCAGACTAACATCCCTCGAGTCCGTGATGCCATCCAGCCATCTCATCCTCGGTCGTCCCCTTCTTCTCCTGCCCCCAATCCCCCCCAGCATCAGAGTCTTTTCCAATGAGTCAACTCTTCTCATGAGGTGGCCAAAGTACTGGAGTTTCAGCTTTAGCATCATTCCTTCCAAACCCACCTTAAACTGAAGACAGTAAAGAAAACCACTAGGCCATTCAGGTATGACCTAAATGAAATCCTTTATGATTATACAGTGGAGGTGATGAATAGATTGAAGGGATTAGATCTGGTAGATTGCCCAAAGAACTATGGACAGAGAATCATAACTTTGTATAGGAGGCAGTGACAAAAACTATTCCCAAGAAAAAGAAATGCAAGAAGGTACAGTGGTTGTCTGAGGAAACCTTATAAGTAGCTAAGGAAAGAAGAGAAGTAAAAGGCAAAGGAGAAAAATAAAGATACATCCAACTAAATGCACAGCTTCAGAGAATAGCAAGAAGAAATAAGAAAGCCTTAAATGAATTTAAAAAAAAATGGAGGAAAACAATAGAATGGGGAAGACTACAGTTCTCTTTAAGAAAATTGGTGCTATCAAGGGAACATTTCATGTAAAGATGGGCATGATAAAAGACAGAAATGGTAAGCTAGCAGAAGAACTAGAGATTAAGAAGAGATGGTAATAAGAATGCACAGAACTATACAAGAAAGGTCTTAATGCCCTGGATAACCATGATGGTGTAGTCACTCACCTAGAGCCGTGTGTTAAAGTGCTACACTGAATATGACAGCAAATTTGGAAACCTCAGCAGTTGCCACAGGACTGGAAAATGTCAGTTTTCATGCCTATCCCAAAGAAGGACAATGCCAAAGAATGTTCAAACTATTGTACAATTGTGCTCATTTCACATGCTAGCAAGGTAATGCTCAAAATCCTTCAAGTTAGGCTTCGACCGTGTGTGAGAAGAGAACTTCTAGATGTACAAGCTGGATTTAGAAAAGGCAGAGGAATCAGAAATCAAATTGTCAATATTTGTTGGATCATAGAAAAAGCATGGGAATTCCAGAGAAACGTCTACTTCTGCCTCATTGACTACCCTAAAGCCTTCGACTGTGTGGATCATGACAAAATGTGGAAAATTCTTAAAGAGATGGGAATACCAGACCACCTTTCTTGTCTCCTGAGAAACCTGTATGCAAGTCAAGAAGCAATAGATAGAACTGTACATGGAACAATGGATTGGTTCAAAACTGGGAAAGGAGTACATCAAGGCTGTATATTGTCACCCTGCTTATTTAACTTACATGCAGAGTACATTCATGCAAAATTCTGGACTAGATGAATCACAAGCTGGCATCAAGATTGCTGGGAGAAATATCAACAACCTCAGATATGCAGATGATAGTATTCTAATGGCAGAAAGGGAAGAGGAACTAATGAGACTCTTGATGAGAGTGAAATTGGATAGAGAAAAAGCTGGTTTAAAACGTAGCATTCAGAAAACTAAGATTATGACATCCAGTCCCATAACTTCAAGGCAAAGAGATGGGGAAAAAGTGGAAACAGTGACATATTTTATTTTCTTGGGCTTCAAAATTACTGCTGCCAGTGACTGCAGCCATGAAATTAAGAGATGCTTGCTCCTTGGAAGAAAAGCTATGACAAATCGAGACAGTATGTTAAAAAGCAGAGACATCACTTTGCTGACAAAGAATGCGAGAGTTTGACTATAAAAAAAGCTGAGTGATGAACAACTGATGTTTTTGAACTGTGGTGCTGAAGAAGATTCTTGAGAGTCCCTTGAACTGAAAGGAGATCAAACCAATCAATCCTAAAGGAAATCAACCCTGCATATTCATTGGAAGGACTGATGCTGCAATTGAAATTCTGATACTTTTTCATCTGTTATGAAGAGGCAACTCATTGGGAAAGATTCTGATGCTGTGAAAGATTGAAGGCAGGAGGAGAAGAGGGCAACAGAGGATGAGATGGTTGGATGGCATTACCATTTCAATGGATATTAATTTGAGCAAGCTCTGGGAGATGGAGACGGTCAGGGAAGCCTGGTGTGCTGCAGTCCATGGGATCACAAAAAGTCAGATACAAACTAGTGACTGAACAACATCATCAACCTGAAGCATCGCTGAACTATATCACCACCACCATACATACAAATGCACGCTCAGTAACTCTGCATTGCTCACATATACTCATAGTCGGTAGGTGCTCAGTATGCTACTGGAGATCAATTGAGAACTAACTCTAGAAAGAATGAAGAGACAGAGCAAAAGCAAAAACAGCACACAGTTATGGATATGACTAGTGATGGAAGTAAAGTCTGATGCTGTAAAGAGCAATATTGCATAAGAACCTGGAATGTTAGGTCCATGAATCAAGGCAAATTGGAAGTGGTCAAACAGGAGATGGTAAGAGTGAATGTCAACATTTTAGGAATCAGTGAACTAAAATGGACTGGAATGGGTGAATTTAACTCAGATGACCATTATATCTACTACTTTGGGCAAGAATCCCTTAGAAGAAATGCAGTAGCCATCATAGATAACAAAAGAGTCTGAAATGCAGTACTTGGATGCAATCTCAAAAAAGACAGAATGATCTCTGTTCATTTCAAAGGCAAACCATTCAATATCACAGTAGTTCAAGTCTATGCCCCAACCAATAATGCTGAAGAAGCTTAAGTAAATGGTTCTATGAAGACCTGCAAGACCTTCTAGAACTAACACACACACACACACACACACACAAACTATCTTTCATTATAGGGAACTGAAATGCAAAAGGAGGAATTTCTTGAGTATTTCTTACTCAAGAAATACCTAGACTAAGGAGCAGATTTGGTCTTGGAGTACAGAATGAAGCAAGGCATAGGCTAACAGTTTGGCCAAGAGAACACACTGGTCATAGCAAACACCCTCTTCCAACAACACAAGAAAAGACTCTATATGTGAACATCACCAGATGGCCAACACCAAAATCAGATTGATTATATTCTTTGCAGCCAAAGAAGGAGAAGCGCTACACAGCCAACAAAAACAAAATTTCGACCTGACTATGGCTCAGATCATGAACTCCTTATGTAAAATTCAGACTTAAATAGAAGAAATTAGGGGAAACCACTAGACCATTCAGGTACGACCTAAATCAAATCCCTTATGACTATACAGTGGAAGTGACAAATAGATTCAAGGTATTACATCTGATAGACAGAGTGCCTGCAGAACTCTGGACAGAGGTTTGTGACATTGTACAGGAGGCAGGGATCAAGAACATCCTCAAGGAAAAAAAATGCAAAAGGCAAAATGGTTGTCTGAGGAGGCCTTACAAACTGATATGAAAAGAAGAGAAGTGAAAGGCAAAGGAAAAAAGGAAAGATATATCATTTTGAATGCAGAGTTCCAAAGAGTAAGGAGAGATAAGAAAGCCTTCCTCAATGATCAATGCAAAGCAATAGAGGAAAACAATAGAACAGGAAAGACTAGAGATCTCTTCAAGAAAATTAGAGATGTCAATGGAAATTTTCATGCAAAGATGGGCACAATAAAGGACAGAAATGGTATGGACCTAACAGAAGCAGAAAATATTAAGAGGTGGCAAGAATACACAGAACTACACAAAAAAAAGATCTTCATGACCCAGATAATCAAGATGGTGTGATTCACTCACCTAGACCCAGACATCCTGGAAATCAAGTGGGTCTTAAAAAGAATCACTACAAACAAAGCTAGTAGAGGTGATGGGATTCCAGTTGAGCTATTACAAATCATCAAATATGATGCTGTAAAAGTGCTTCACTCAATATGCTAGCAAATTTGGAAAACTCAGCAATGGCCACAGAACTAGAAAAGGTCAGTTTCATTCCAGTCCCAAAGATAGGCAATGCCAAAGAATGCTGAAACTGC
>SJYW01001745.1:738234-749670 GCA_006410735.1 Raphicerus campestris | reverse complement strand
GGAAAGACTAGAGATCTCTTCAAGAAAATTAGAGATGTCAATGGAAATTTTCATGCAAAGATGGGCACAATAAAGGACAGAAATGGTATGGACCTAACAGAAGCAGAAAATATTAAGAGGTGGCAAGAATACACAGAACTACACAAAAAAAAGATCTTCATGACCCAGATAATCAAGATGGTGTGATTCACTCACCTAGACCCAGACATCCTGGAAATCAAGTGGGTCTTAAAAAGAATCACTACAAACAAAGCTAGTAGAGGTGATGGGATTCCAGTTGAGCTATTACAAATCATCAAATATGATGCTGTAAAAGTGCTTCACTCAATATGCTAGCAAATTTGGAAAACTCAGCAATGGCCACAGAACTAGAAAAGGTCAGTTTCATTCCAGTCCCAAAGATAGGCAATGCCAAAGAATGCTGAAACTGCTGCACAATTGCACTCATCTCACACGCTACCAAAGTAATGCTCAAAATTCTCCAAGCCAGGCTTCAGCAATACATGAACTATGAACTTCCACATGTTCAAACTGGATTTAGAAAAAGCAGAGGAACCAGAGATCAAACTGACATTAGTTGGATCATCAAAAAAAGGAGATTTCCAGAAAAACATCGACTCCTGCTTTATTGACTACACCAAAGCCTTTGACTGTTTGGATAACAACAAACTGTGGAACATTCTTAAAGAGATAGGAATGCCAGACCACCTAACCTCCCTCTTGAGAAATCTGTATGCAGGTCAGGAAGCAACAGTTAGAACTGGACATGGAACAACAGACTGGTTCCAAATAGGAAAAGAAGTCCATCAAGGCTGTGTATTGTCACCCTGCTTATTTAACTTATATGCAGAGTACATCATAAGAAATGCTGGACTGGATGAAACACAAGCTGGAATCAAGATTGCTGGGAGAAATATCAATAACCTCAGATATGCAGATGTTGCTGCTGCTAAGTCCCTTCAGTTGTGTCCTACTCTGTGAGACCCCATAGACAGCAGTCCACCAGGCCCCCCTGTCCCTGGGATCCTCCAGGCAAGAATACTGGAGCGGGTTGCCATTTCCTTCTCCAGTGCATGAAGGTAAAAAGTGAAAGTGAAGTTGCTCAGTCGTGTCCGATTCCTAGCAATCCCACGGACTGCAGCCTACCAGGCTCCTCTGTCCGTGGGATTCTCCAGGCCAGAGTACTAGAGTGGGTTGCCATTGCCTTCTCCGGATATGCAGATGACACCACTCTTATGACAGAAAGCGAAGAACTAAAGAGCCTCTTGATGAACGTGAAAGAGGAGAGTGAAAAAGCTGGGTTAAAACTCAACATTCAGAAAACCAAGATTATGACATCTGGTCCCATCACTTCATGGCAAATAGATGGGGAAACAGTGGAAATAGTGATGGACTTTATTTGGGGTGGCTCCAAAATCACTGCAGATGGTGAGTGCAGTCATGAAATTAAAAGATACTTGCTCATTGGAAGAAAAGTTATGACCAACCTAGACAACATATTAAAAAGCAGAGACATTACTTTGCCAACAAAAGTCCATCTAGTCAAAGCTATGGTTTTTCCTGTAGTTATGTATGGATGTGAGTTGGATTATAAAGAAAGCTGAGTGCCAAAGAACCGATGCTTTTGAATTGTGGTTTGGAGAGGATTCTTGAGACTTCCTTGCTCTGCAAGGAGATCCAACCAGTCCATCTTAAAGGAAATCAGTCCTGAATATTCATTGGAAGGACTAATGCTGAACCTGAAACTCCAATACTTTGGCCACCTGATGTGAAGAGCTGACTCATTTGAAAAGATTCTGATTCTGGGAAAGATTGAATGTGGGAGGTGAAGGGGATGACAGAGGATGAGATGGTTGGATGGCATCACCGACTTAATGGACATGAATTTGAGTAAACTCTGGAAGTTGGTGATGGACAGGGAGGCCTGGCGTGCTGCAGTCCATGGGATGGCAAAGAGTCAGACACGACTGAGAGCGTGAACTGACTGAACTGAACTCATAGTCTAAGTATGGGCTTAACTTGCATTAAGAGGCCATCCCTGAATCTAGTCTAAAGCAAGTTGCTCTGACATTTCTTTTTATCCACACACTAGTCCTTCCTATCACTTTACTCATCACAGTGATTAATTACATGTTCATTTTTGTGTGTATGTATTTAAAGTTTATGTACACACCTGATCCATGGAATCACATTTTGACCACCAAAATAATATACACAGTGCATGCAGTGCTTGCACTGTACTTGGCATACAGCAGTCACTTAACAAATTTAAAATTATAGAAGATGAACCAATGAGAGGCTGCTCTCAAGGGAATACATTTTTTATCACGAGATCAAAACTTAGACCAAAAATAATAGAGGAATTAAATACATATCATAGGGATTTTTAAAAATCTTTATTAATTTAGAATGCAATTCTGAGACAATCTACAACCAAGAAAACCCTACATTTTAGAGTAGTGTTAGCACAATGAATAATATAACACTATTGTGCCAATGTATACAAGCAAGAAATCAATTTCCACTCTTTTCATAAAACTTCTCACTAAACATTTACATTTTATTCCCATCAAGTAGACTTACCCTGGTGGCTCAGAGGGTAAACCATCTGCCTACAGTGCAGGAGACCCGAGTTCAATCCCTGGGTTGGGAAGATCCACGGGAGAAGGAAATGGCAACCCACTCCAGTACTCTTGCCTGGAGAATCCCATGGACAGAGGAGCCTGGTAGGCTATAGTCCATGGGGTCGCAAAGAGTTGGACACAACTGAACGACTTCACTTTTACTTTCCCATCAAGAATGTGTTAACAAGATCATACTTCTATAGCTAGACAGCACACTACACAATGATGATTAATACAGGACTGTTTAAGTTTTTCAGTATAGTGCTGACAACTCAAGCTGTAGCTGTTGACTTTTCCAATGGCTTCATTATGTGACACTGTCACCAATTACATTAATTAAAAGGACTCTCTATTTTTTCTTTTTCTTTTTTCTTTTTTTTTTTTTTGCTTTTAGCTTTTATCATGTCAAAGTACCCCTTGTTTACTCTCCCCTTCTATCCATTGCACTGATGCTTTTTCAAATACGTTTTCCTTTCTTTTTTTAGGATTTTTAAAAAATTTTACTTTATATTAGAGTATAACTGATCAACAATGTTGTGATAGTTTCGAGTATATGGCAAAGGGACTCAATCATATATATATATATCCATTCTCTCCCAAATATCTCTCCCTTCCAGGCTGCCAGATAACACTAAACAGAGTTCTCTGTACTATACAGTAGGACCTTGTTGGTTATCCAAAATACAGCAGTGTGTACATGCTGATCCCAGACTCCCTATATCTTCTTCCCTTATGGCAAACATAAGTGGACTCACTAATTTTTAAAACTTAGAATTACTCAAAAAGTTCTATATTGTAAATAACATAAGGAATATTGTATCTAAGCCTAAAATGGCAAAATCACTCAAATCTCTTCTACAGTCCTCTGTATCACATATATAGGAAAATGAATGTTATAGACTAAGTTCTTATATTTTAACCTAAGAGTCTATTTTAAGTAATGTCTATTAATATTTAAATGATCAAAAATAAATCAATGTTAAATATTAACTGCACAAAATTTAAAAGAAAATGCTCACATTACATCATACTACATACATTATATAGATTAAAAGCAATTAATTAGAAGCCTTTTAAAAGTTTAAAGTTTCTGACATCATCTTCCACCATTCCATTAATTCTTCCTTCTCTTCTTCTTTCCTTTCAGAAAATGACTCCAGTTCAAAATCAACCTAAAGGAGAAAATAAGAATAAATTATTATCAAATTGATTATGTACTTTTAAAAACTAAAATTAAAAATGAACAGGTTTAAAGTTTATTAGAATAATCTCAGTCTAGCCATCTGAATTAAAGTAAATCCTAAAAAGTCTCTCATAATAACCAAAAAGATACTTTTAGGGAAAAAGAATATGAAAAGTCATTATATTTGAAAGGTGCTTTGATCTAATAAGGTCTCAAAGAATTGGATATGACTGAAGCAATTTAGCACATGTGCATGCTCAGGATTATTGGAAAGCAGATTCTTTATAGGCAGATTATTCAATGGCAGTCTTTTCTCCCATAAAAAAATGTAACTTCTCTCAAATCAACCCACCCTCTCCTCCCTCACTGCGTCCAAAAGTCAGTTCTTTATGCCTGTATCTCCTTTGCTGCCTTGCAGTAGGATCATCAGTTCTATCTTTCTAGATTCCACGTTGCTGCTGCTAAATTGCTTCAGTCATGTCCGACTCTGCGACCCCATAGACGTCAGCCCACCAGGCTCTCCCATCCCTGGGATTCTCCAGGCAAGAACACTGGAGTGAGTTGCCATTTCCTTCTCCAATGCATGAAAGTGAAAAGTGAGAGTGAAGTTGCTGAGTCGTGTCCAACTCTTAGTGACTCCATAGACTGCAGTCCACCAGGCTCCTCTGTCCATGGGATTTTCCAGGCAAGAGTAGTGGAGTGGGGTGCCATTGCCTTCTCTCTTCTAGATTCCATATATATGCATTAATATATATTGTCTTTCTCTTTTTAACTTACTTCACTCTGTCTATGGCTGATTAATACTGATGTATGGCAGAAACCATCACAATATTGTAAAGTAGTTATCCTCTTATTAAAAATAAAAATTAAAAAAAAAACCACATAGCTTTTACAGGGTTCTGTTTTCCAGATTCTTGCAACTGTGAAAAAACTGATGGAATACACACACCTCCAAACCACCATGAAATTAGTAACCCAGGAACTCAACTCGCCTATAGACTGGGCATCCTCATCAGGTCTATGGAGAATTCATACATTTTTCCATAAAGGACTATTTAAAATATGCAAGTTATTTGGGCCCATGAGATAGCCATGCTCCATTCCACATGGAGCTAAGAGCTCTTTGAATAGGCCACTCAAGCCTATGGTTATTTTAAGAATGTGACTACTCAACACCTCTTTAAATTAACACATAGCAGAAAGGCCAAAGGTCAAAATAGTTGAAATCTTTTATAACCTGACTCTGAAGGCACATTTTTTCAGGATTTGTTCAAATTTACCTCCTGATTTTAATACATATCCAGCCTAATAAACACATACAATCAAAACCAAAGGATCACTTAAAAACCCAAGATATTTAGCAAAACCAAGCATTTATACTCCAAACCTTGTGTATATAACCAAAAATACAATAGATTCTTTTCAAGTAAGGCTTTTAATTGGAAATCCTGTAGGCCATTCCATAGTAATATATTACAAGGATAATAGTAAAATCATGCTCTATGAGATTTTGGTTTCATCATCATCACCCTTAGTAAAATATCAATAAATGGCATCTACTTAAATAAGTATCATTTTGTATAGTTCTTATCATAGAGGACCTGACTTTGCTCATAGTATGTGCTTAATAGATGTTTAGTCAGTGCCTAAAATTACATTGCAGGCCTAATTTATTTTTCAAAATACTTATTTAGTAAGGTATGATACTAGCTGATAGGGATAAAAAGATAAATCAAACAGAACATTATTTAGATATAAATAAAGATCAGCAAATAAAACCTTAATATTTTTGTTTTATTTAATTTTTTTGTGAATCTCTTCAGAAATTGAAAAATGGTAACAGAGTTTCACATTGAGTGGTATTAAATTAAACACTGAGCCTTTGGGCAAGTCACTTAACTTTTCAAGGCCTCAGTTTTCTCATCTTTTAATAGATGGACAACAGGGTAATAAACACAGAGTTATTATGAAAGCTAAATATAATGATTTAAATATGCTTGACCCATGGTAAGTGTTTAATAAATTTTAGCTAGTATCATGATCACTTACCCTGACAGCAGGGCTATAAGGAACTGCCACTTTCTTTGCTATTGCCAGATAGCCCGGTGCTGAGGCTGTAAGTTTATAGTTTCCAGGAACAAGCAATCTCCAGTAATCACCATCCTTTGCTGTGGGGAACAGAATATCAAGTCACAAGTACATATGAGAAATTCATAGTTATGCCACCTAAATTCAGTTTTTATTCTCTGTCTTTAGATATTTATAGAATTTAATGAAATTCCATTAAAAAGAGTATGTCACTCTCTAGAAGGCATCATTTCTTATAGCAGTTTTACAGATAATAATGTTATTTAATGAATCTTCTAATATAATGAATCATCATATTCACATCAGAAATAACACAGATTAATGGATATTCTCAAGTCCCCAAGCTGATGGCACCATGATTTGATTCTTGCTGCCATCTGGCTGTGAAGATCTGAAGATGTGAGAGTCTAGCTCAGTATCTCACAAAGTGTGACCTGATGGCACCTCTTTGGAAATCCTGAGGGATGTGTTAGAATTTAGATTTCAAAAGACAGAGTAACTGGCATGCTTTATAGGATTGCATTTTCAACCAGCTTTTCAGGGGATTTCTAAGCAGAGTTGTGTTCCTGTACCTCCATCCTCTTTTTGAGCAGCTTAGGTTCCCAGACCCCCTAGTCATCCACTCACATGTCTCCTTCAACAGATGTGCTGTTCCCCACCTGCTTATATGCCCGGCAAGCCACCAGCACTGGGAAACACCACCCCTCTACTCTCTGCCTGCCTCTATGGCTGCAAGGGGCTGGGGAAAACACACACTGATGATGAGCTGTCCCCTGTCTACAATCACAAGGCCCTGGTCCTGCCCTGATTTCCTCCCAAGTCCTTTCACTTTCCTGTTTCTTAGATTAGGGCACATCAATCACCTGAGAAACAGTAAGGAGCAAATTCTAATTCCCTAGATCTGGGAATGAGGCCTGAGATTCTGCATTTCTAGCTAGTTCCAGGTGATTGCTGAATTCAATCTTGGTAGGTCCAAGTGGAATTTTCCCTTTTCCTAACACCTGTACTGCGTCCTCTTCATCCTCACTCTTAGTTGACGCTTCACATTGTATTAATATTTCACTGTGAATATGGAAACCATCAGAAAAAAGTAAACTCCCATCACCATCTCTTCTCCTATCTGGACTCTACATCTCCTTTAACCTAGTGTCTCATTTCTCTTCTTCACTTTACAGCAAGAGTTCTAGAAAGACTTGTCAATACTCTCCATTTCAGGCCCTTTCCTTCTCCTCCACAGTCCACTGAAATAGACTCATCAAGACTCCACACTGCCTCATTCAAAGGTGCATCTTTCCTGACACTTCACATTTCATCTCTCCTGAAATACTTTCAGGCTTCCCAGACAAGGCACTACACTTTCTCTCCACCTTTGACTCCACTGCCCCATTGCTTGTTTCTCCTTATTACCCTATGCTGCCCTTGAAAAGCTGCAGTGTCAAGGGAGAACAAGATGGCAGAGGAGTAGATGGACATGGAGTACATCTCTCTCCACAGATACATCAGAATACACCTTCAGACACAGAAGTGCATACAGAACACCAGCTGAGAGTGGACAGGAGTACCCAACCAGTGGAAAAGAATATATAGAACCACACAAAACTCGGTAGGATGAAGGAACTAGGGGGAGAAAACAGGAGTGCTAGTAGGACTGGATGTGCCTTTGGTGGGTGGGGGAACTGAAGCACGGGTCTGATCCCCATATCGGGGCAACTGTCTGAGTCAGAGGAGAAACATTTAAGGCTGAGAGTGAAATCGCTGATCTGTGGCAGCCTAAATGGAATGAGAATCAGACAATCCTTGCCACAGCCATTCATACCCCAGGCAGGAATGCTGGTCTCCTGGAAGGGGCAGCTGCTGGGAGCTGGAGTTTAGGGATTGTGGAGCAATTCCAGGGTAAGGGCTGCTGTTGACTGCAAAGAGATGGATTGAGGGGATGTGAGGGAGGAGATAGTGGTGGAAAATTCTAGTAGAAGAAAGCCAGGCAGCCATGGAAGCAAGGCGATACTGCTGAGTCACGCATAGGGGGTGGAGTCATCATCATAGCCTCTCTCTCCCCACATGGCAGGATTGGCAGCTGAACAACAGAGAGGCTGGCCCATCAAATGCCTGACTGCACTGAACTACAGAGTAGGACCCCACACAGGGTACTCCTTTCAGTGACCGATGTGCCAAGCTACAGAGTAGGAACCCACCCAGGTGCCCCTTTAAGTGTTCCATGTGTCGATCTACAGAGTACGACCCCAGTCAGGGGGTCCCTTCTATGTGCTTGACATGCCAAACAACAGAGAAGGACCCCAGGCAAAGGAGCCCTCTAAGTGCCTGAATGGGTGGAGCTGTGAAGAAAGACTGGCCAAAGAGGCCTTCTGATCACCAGCTACAAGAGGCTCAAAAAAGACTCTGATAGGGCTATATCTCCTGCAGAGGAAGCAGTCTGTTTTCCTGTACACTTGGCGCCGCCAGGGTGCCCGAAACCCAAGCAACTGCACCATGTTCACGCTCAACTCTCACAGGGGAAGAGATGCCACAGGCAAAAAAAAAAAAGTCTTGCATTTATGCGTGCAGGGTCACTTCAGTCGTGTCCAGCTCTTTGTGACCCTGTAGACTGTGGTCAAAATAGAGAGCTCAAAAAAAAACCTATGCACCTATGGGTAACTTATTTTTGACAAAGGAAGCAAGAATATACAATGGGGCAAAGACAGCCCCTTCAATAAATGGTACTGGGAAAACTGAGCAGCTTCATATAAAAGAATGAAATTAGAACACTTCCAAACACCATACACAAACATAAACTCAAAATGGATTAAAGACCTAAATGTAAGACCAGAAACTATAGAACTCTTAGAGGAAAACATAGGCAGAACACTCGATGACATAAATCAAAGCAAGATCCTCTATGACCCACCTCCTAGAGTAATAGAAATAAAAACAAAAGTAAACAAGTGGGACCTGATTAAACTTAAAAGCTTTTATACAGCAAAGGAAACTATAAGCAAGGTGAAAAGACAACCCTCAGAATGGGAGAAAACAACAGCAAATGAAACAACTGACAAAGGATTAATTTCCAAAATATATAAGCAGCTCATACAACTCAATGCCAGAAAAACAAACAACCCAATCAAAAAGTGGGAAAAAGACCTAAACAGACATTTCTCAAAAGAAGACATACAGATGGCTAACAAATACATGAAAAATGCTCAATATTGCTTATTATTAGAGAAATGCAAATCAAAACTACAATGAGATATCACCTCACAAAAAGCCTACAAACAATAAATGCTGGAGAGAGTGTGGAGAAAAGGGAAGGTTCTTGCACTTTTGCTGGGAATGTAAATTGATACAGCCACTATGGAAGATGGTATGTAGATTCCTTAAAAAAAAAAAAA
Organism: Raphicerus campestris; assembly: GCA_006410735.1. Taxonomy (NCBI): domain Eukaryota; kingdom Metazoa; phylum Chordata; class Mammalia; order Artiodactyla; family Bovidae; genus Raphicerus; species Raphicerus campestris. The sequence continues at coordinate 740,392 of SJYW01001745.1, read as the reverse complement.
AAAAAAACGAGGAGTTAAACCACTATATGACCCAGCAATCCCACTTCTAGGCATCTACCCTGAGGAAACCAAAATTGAAAGAGAAACATGTATCTCATCATTCATTGCAGCACTATTTACAATAGCTAGAACATGGAAGCAACCTAGATGTCCATCAACAGATGAATGCATAAAGAAGTTGTGGTACATATACACAATGGAATATTACTCAGTCATAAAAAGGAATGCATTTGAATCAGTTCTAATGAGGTGGATGAACCTAGAACATATACAGAATGAAGTGAGTCAGAAAAAGAAAGATGAATACCTTATATTAATGCATATATATGGAATCTAGAAAAAATGGTACTGAAGAATTTATTTACAGGGCAACAATGGAGAAACAGACATAGAGAATAGACTTATGGACAGAGGGAGAGGGGAGAAGAGGGTGAGATGTATGTTAAGAGTAACATAGAACTTACATTACCATATGTAAAATAGATAGCCAATGGGAATTTGCTGTATAGCTCAGCAAACTCAAACAGGGGCTCTGTATCATCTTTGAGGGGTGGGATGGGGAGGGAGGTGGGAGGGAGTTTCAAAAGGGAGGGGATATATGTATTCCTATGGCTGATTCACGTTGAGGTTTGACAGAAAACAGCAAAATTCTGTAAAGCAATTATCCTTCAATAAAAAATAAATTAATTTTTTAAAAAGCTACAGTCCCAGAACCTGCCCCTCAGATTTCATTCCTTTCTACCTATTTATACTGCCAACGTGAGATTTTTCCTAAAATTTTCACATCTGGAACACAGAAAATAATGTTTATATGTTACTAAGTTTAACAAAAGCAGTTCCTTGTGGCCATAAGGTGCACAGCCTAGGTCCATCAAGAAGTCCTGCCCCGGGGGTGAAAGGAGCAATAATTTGGCACAGGTTCTGGCATATTGGTCCAGAAGGTGGGCTGGCAGTTCACCAGGTGTTGATAAGCATTGTTGTTTGAATAAATAAATGGATTTTTAGAAAACAGATATTCAAGATTAAAAAATACAAATTATAAATGTGAGGTTAAATAAGAGTTAATGGTACAGGATGTTTGGGAACTAATTTAAAGGTTAACAAATGCTAAGATCTTGAAACATGTAGAGTTTATAGCTAAAAAGATATTGTTGTTTTTCATAAGATACCAGCAAATGAGAATTACACTAAAATGAGTTGGAGAGATGTTTATTAACAGGAGTAGATAGGTTTGCCAGAAAAACACATCATTTCCCCCAAACTAGGAAAATGGAAAGAGGGCTTTAAACCTAGAAATAACTAACATCAACTTCAATCTTGTAAGGTCCTTTTCAGCCTTGGATACATGTGGCTTTATGATACAGATTAAATGAAGAAATGGTTGGGACATCCTAGACAACAAAACACAGGCAGTTACCCTCCTTCCTATTCTTCTGCTCCTTTCTGAGTTCCACCAATTAACAGCTCTTTAGAATCTCTTCTTAGGAGAGATCATTAAGATACAGCATTTTAATTCCAGCTGGTTCATCTTCCTTTGCCTTGACAACTGCAAAGAGTCTCACAGATGGCCCTGCCTCACAGCCCTCCTAAGTAACTGCCTGACCTGTTCCCCAGATAAAAATTTAACTAGATCAAAGCTGGAGAGAGACAGTGTAAAGAGACATGAGGCATTTAATTGCTTTGCATAGAACAGTGTAAGAATGTAACTAGGATAAGAAGTAGCCACGGTCTCACATGCAATGCTAGAGGCTCTGATCACAAAAAAGAACACCCACCAGATGTGACATCATGGTCTATTCCTTCCACAGAGATGGTGGCGTTAGCAATTGGGTTACCCTGAAGATCACGGACAAATCCTTTAACTCCTCGGTGTATCTGTGATGGTCAAGAATAACCAAAAAAAAAAAAAAATTGTATTAGAAACAACCTAAAAACATGCTTCATATCAAACATCTCCCTGTTTTCTAGCAAAATACTGCAGATTCCTATTGTTTAGGAATCAAAACAAGCCCAAAAAGTTACTGAATTTTGTGTACCTTCTTTACTCTGATTTTTCTCAAGTAGACAAATGAGAAGTAACCCCTGGAAAACTGATATCCTATTCTGAGTCAAATAAGACTTTGAAGTACCTTCCAAACTACCAAAACAAACAAACAAA
>SJYW01001745.1:720151-731551 GCA_006410735.1 Raphicerus campestris | reverse complement strand
GTTTTTTCAAATGAGTCAATTCTTCATATCAGGTGGCCAAAGTATTGGAGTCTCAGCTTCAGCATCAGTCCTTCCAATGAATATTCAGGACTAATTTGCTTTAGGATTGACTGGTTGGATCTCCTTGCAGTCCAAGGGACTCTCAAGAGTCTTCTCCAACACCACAGTTCAAAAGCATCAGTTCTGAGGTGCTCAGCCTTCTTCACAATCCAACTGTCACATTCATACATGACTATTGGAAAAACCATAGCCTTGACTAGACAGACCTTAGTCAGCAAAGTAACGTCTCTGCTTTTGAATATGGTGTCTAGGTTGGTCATAACTTTTCTTCCAAGGAGCAAGCGTCTTTTAATTTCATCACTGCAGTCACCATCTGCAGTGATTTGGGAGCCAACAAAATAAAGTCTGACACTGTTTCCCCATCTATTTCCCATGAAGTGATGGGACTGGATGCCATGATCTTTGTTTTCTGAATGTTGAGCTTTAAGCCAACTTTTTCACTCTCCTCTTTCACTTTCATCAAGAGGCTTTTTAGCTCCTCTTCACTTTATGCCATAAGGGTGGTGTCATCTGCATATCTGAGGTTATTGAGATTTCTCCTGGCAATCTTGATTCCAGCTTGTGTTTCTTCCAGCCCAGCGTTTCTCATGAGGTACTCTGCATATAAGTTGAATAAATAGGGTGACAGTATACAGCCTGATGTACTCCTTTTCCTATTTGGAACCAGTCTGTTGTTCCATGTCCAGTTCTAACTGTTGCTTCCTGACCTGCATTCAGATTTCTCAAGAGGCAGATCAGGTGGTCTGGTATTCCCATTTCTATCAGAATTTTCCACAGCTCAACTGGAAATCCATCACCTCCACTAGCTTTGTTCATATTGATGCTTTCTAAGGCCCACTTGACTTCACATTCCAGGATGTCTGGCTCTAGGTGAGTGATCACACCATTGTGATTATCTGGGTCATGAAGATCTTTTTTGTATAGTTTTCTGTGTATTCTTGTCACCTCTTCTTAATATCTTCTGCTTCTGTTAGGTCCATACTATTTCTGAGGTTATGGTTAAATAAATAAATGTCTGATATACCAATTATGGAGCATTATTTTTCTGTTTGAAATTTTCCATTATAGGAAAAAATCTCAATGGAAATGTTATGGGCTACCAGGACTCCACAGGAATGCAGACTGGAAAACACAGTCACTTTATGGTGTTTGCAAAAGAAATCCCAGAAGTTTATTAATAAATTTCACTCATATCTGGGGAAGTTATTTTACTACACTTGTTCTTCCTATAATTCTCCCTCCCCAGATTCCAGACATTTCAATCAAGCAAGGCAAAAATAATAATAATAAATTCTTCATTGTTGCTAGAATTGTTTAATGTCAATAACACTTAAATCTTCAAATACTCCTGCCCTTCAAGGAGTGTGATTCAGTGTTGGGACTGAAAACTCATTTTTAACAATAATCTAGATGAGTCTGAGGCAAGTGCTCATGAAGCATTCTTTGAAAAATTATTTGGAAATTTTGAGAACTAGACAGTTCCATGGCTATTTCATAGAAGCTCTTTTTAGCAAACTATTTATGTTGATTAACTTTACTACTCCAGGTCCTAAAAACATCCTTTTAAGGTTCTGCAAGAGATTTCTTCTCAACCAATCGTTGAACTGGATCTCCTAATCACCAATAGAATTTTGCCAAGAGAATGCACTGGTCATAGCAAGCACCCTCTTCCAACAATAAAAGAAAAGACTCTACACATGGACATCACCAGACAGCCAACACCAAAATCAGATTGATTATATTCTTTGCAGCCAAAGATGGAGAAGCTCTATACAGTCAGCAAAAAGAAGACCGGGAGCTGACTGTGGTTCAGATCATGAACTCCTTATGCTGTATTCAAACTTAAATAGGAGAAAGTAGGGAAAACCACTAGACCATTCAAGTATGATCTAAATCAAATCCCTTATGATTATACAGTGGATGTGAGAAATAGATTTGAGGGACTAAATCTGATAGACAGAGTGCTGATGAACTATAGATGGAGGTTCGAGACATTGTACAGGAGACAGGGATCATGGAAAAGAGATGTAAAAATGCAAAGTGGCTGTCTGAGGAGGCCTTATAAATAGCTGTGAAATGAAGAGAAACAAAAAGCAAAGGGGAAAAGTAAAGATATATCCATTTGAATCAGAGTTCCAAAGAAGAGCAAGGAGAGATAAGAAAGTCTTCCTCAGTGAGCAGTGCAAAGAAATAGAGGAAAACAATAGAATGGAAAGACTAGAGATCTCTTCAAGAAAATTAGAGATACCAAGGGAACGTTTCATGCAAAGATGGGCTCAATAAAGGACAGAAATGGTATGGACCTAAAAGAAGCAGAAGATATTAGGAAGAGGTGGCAAGAATACACAGAAGAACTGCACAAAAGAGATTTTCATGACTCAAATGATCACGATGGTGTGATCACTCACCAAGAGCCAGACATCCAGGAATGTGAAGTCAAGTGGGCCTTAGAAAGCATCACTACAAACAAAGCTAGTAGATGTGATGGAATTCCAGTTGAGCTATTTCAAATCCTGAAAGATGATGCTGTGAAGGTGTTGCACTCAATATGCCAGCAAATTTGGAAAACTCAGCAGTGGCCACAGGACTGGAAAAGGTCCGTTTTCATTCCAGTCCCAAAGAAAGGCAATGCTAAAAAATGCTCAAACTACTACACAATTGCACTAATCTCACATGCTGGTAAAGTAATGCTCAAAATTCTCCAAGTCAGGCTTCAGCAATAATTGAACCAAGAACTTTCACACTTTCAAGCTGGTTTTAGAAGAGGCAGAGGAGTCAGAGATCAAATTGCCAACATCCGGTGGATCATGGAAAAAGCAAGAGAGCTCCAGAAAAACATCTATTTCTGCTTTATTGACTATGCCAAAGCCTTTGACTGTATGGATCACAATAAACTGTGGAAAATTCTGTGGAAATACCAGACTACCTGATGTGCCTCTTGAGAAACCTGTATGCAGGTCAGGAAGCAACAGTTAGAACTGGACATGGAACAACAGACTGGTTCCAAATAGGAAAAGGAGTACATCAAGGCTGTATATTATCACCCTGCTTATTTAACTTATATGAAGAGTACATCATGAGAAACGCTGGGCTGGATGAAGCACAGGCTGTAACCAAGATTGCTGGGAGAAATACCAATAACCTGATATGCAGATGATGTCACCCTTATGGCAGAAAGTGAAGAAGTAAAGTGCTTCTTGATGAAAGTGAAAGAGGAGAGTGAAAAAGTTGGCTTAAAGCTCAACATTCAGAAAACAAAGATCATGGCATCCAGTCCCATCACTTCATGTGAAATAGATGGAGAAACAGTGGCTGACTTTATTTTATTTATTTATTTATTTTTGAGCTCCAAAATCAAGCAGATGGTGATTGCAGCCATGAAATTTAAAGATGCTTGCTCCTTGGAAGGAAAGTTATGACCAACCTAGACAGCATATTAAAAAGCAGAGACAGTACTTTGCCAACAAATGTCCATCTAGTCAAGGCTATGGTTTTTTCAGTAGTCAAGTATGGATGTGATAGTTGGACAATAAAGAAAGCTGAGTGCTGAAGAATTGATGCTTTTGAACTATGGTGTTGGAGAAGACTCTTGAAAGTCTCTTGGACTGCAAGGAGATCCAACCAGTCCACCTTAAAGGAGATCAATCCTGAGTATTCATTGGCAGGACTGATGCTGAAGCTGAAACTCTGATATTTTGGCCACCTGATTCGAAGAGCTGACTCATTTGAAAAAACCCTGATGCTTGAAAAGATTGACGGCAGGAGAAGGGGATAACAGAGGATGAGATGGTTGGATGGCATCACCAACTCAATGGACATGAGTTTGGGTAGCCCTCAGGAGTTGGTGATAGACAGGGAGGCCTGGCATGCTGCGGTCCCTGGGGTCACAAAGAGTCAGACACGACTGAGCGACGGAAATGAACAGAATCACCTATTTTCCATTTGTTATAAAACTAGTCAATGATTAGATTTTAGGCCCAAGTGTTCAATTATTAATCACCAACATATTGTTCCACTGTCATGAAACAATTTTAACACAGAACTTCTGGAAGCCTTCACCGATATTCCACCAGCCTTTGATTCCCTAATCTGGAGTGTCCTTTGAGGCAAGCTGGTGTGTGTTCACTGCAAATACCAATCTTACTGCTTCCATACATTCTGTACAATAATAGTGATTCACACCAGGATGGGTCACAGGGATCTGTAGACAGATCAAATTTTCATTTCAAGAGGCATAAAACAGGACTGTATCATCTGATCCCTCTTCTTTTCAGCTGCTTCTTACATAAACTGATATAGCTTTTAGATTAATTAATGCACCTGCCAGCATAAATATGCCAATCACTCTACTCTTTCTGATGGCACACATTTGGGTTTTGTTTTATGGTGCATTTTTTCTCAAGAACTAAGATAGGACTTCATTGGTAGTTTAGTGGTTAAGAATCCACCTGCCAATCCAGGGAACATAAGTTCAACCCCTGGTCGAGGAAGATTCCACATGCCATAACCATGCATCACAGCAACTGAGCCTGGGCACCACAACTACTAAGCCTGTGCTCTAGAGCCCATGAGCCACAACTACTGAGCTTGCACACTCTAGAACCCATGCTCTACAACCAGAAAAGACATCACAATAAGAAGTTTGCACACCACAACTAGAGAGTAGCCCCCACTCACTGCAACTAGAATAAGTTCATGTGCAGCAATGAAGATTCAGCACAGTCAAAAATAAATAAATTAGAACTGAGAACTTAAATAGCAGCTGAATTTTTTCTTTTAATTCTTGACAGGGTAATAATTTTACTGACATCAACTGTAGGGAATCCTAGAGCATAGCTCCAAGAAGGCTTTTCTGAACTGGCAGCACTGGCTTAAGGACCCTTCTGTGTACTGCTATTGCTCTTTATGTTAACATTTATCATTCTCTCTTGTAGTTAGGTATTGATATCTGAACTTAAGATGAAACGCACTCTCTCCAGAGAGAGACGGTGCCTAGGACATAAAAGTAGCTTAATAAATTTTTGCTGTAAAAATATTGAATTAAGGAAACATTCTTTGATATCTAAGCAAAGAACACACCAAATAGCCCCATCTTACTTACTCAGCCTACAACTTTACTTTTAAATTTTGCTCTTAAAATATCCATCCAAATATAACTCTCCTCAAATGACATTCTACAAGGGTGCCCACTAAGATTTTTTCAGAATCAACATAGCTAATTATCTTCAGTTTTGTTTTTGAAAATATCTTTTTGTGTTAACATGCACTTTTATGTTAATTCCACTAATTGATAAAAACCCTGTATAATGGATGTTTTTTAATCACTGTCATCTCTGTATCTATTCCATGATAATACCTTTTGGTAAGGTACATGGATACTTGTGGAGAAGGCAATGGCAACCCACTCCAGTACTCTTGCCTGGCGAATCCCATGGACAGAGGAGCCTGATAGGCTGCAGTCCATGGGGTCGCCAAGAGTCGGATATGACCGAGCAACTCCACTTTGACTTTTCACTTTCATGGATTGGAGAAGGCAATGACAACCGATTCCAGTGTTCTTGCCTGGAGAATCCCAGGGATGGGAGAGCCTGGTGGGCTGCCGTCTATGGGGTTGCACAGAGTTGGACACAACTGAAGCGACTTAGCAGCAGCAGCATGGATACTTGACAAGTGTAAAAGAATTCTTAAGCTGATTTTGCATTTTTAATGCATTGGGTTCACGTGTATATGTTTCTATGTACCTGTGGGCATGAGCTAAGTCACTTCAGTGGTGTCCTATTCTTTGCAACCCTATGGACTGTAGCCCACCAGGTTCCCCTGTCCTTGGAATTTCCCAAGCAAGAACACTGGAGTGGGTTGTCATTGCCTTCTCCAGAGTATCTTCCTGGCCCAGGTATCAAACTTGCATCTCTTATGTCTCCTGCATTGGCAAGCCGGTTCTTTACCATTAATGCCACCTGGGAAGCCCGTTTATATGTACATGTATGTGCAAATAGCTACTAATCTATATGATAGCATTTGTTTATATCAAATTAGTTTAAAAATCAGTCTATACTACCTGCCAGTATATGAAACTAATATTACTCTCCCTGACTTTGGATGTAAATGGCCACATGCAGAATGGAAAGTGAAACCGTCAAGGCACTGCAAGCAAAGAACAGAGTCCTTAGGTCTTTCCCAACAGTACTGCCCCTGGTGTCGGTCTCTACCTAGTACAGAGGGATGGGGCTGTACTAGATTTTTCCAAAATTCTGTTCAGTGACTCTCTGCTAAAGATCTAAATTTATGTCATGAGAGGCAATACAGCATGGTGATGCTGGAACTACACAGCCTGGATTCTGGCAGAATAACTTCAGACAAGTTGTTTAACTTCTCTGTGCTTCTGATTTCTTATTTTTAGTTCATGGGTGATAATGGTGGTGGAATAAAAGAAGATGATGTTGATGATGATATTCTTTCCTCATGGGGTTGTAACAATTAAATCAATTACTACATGTAAGGCATTTAGAATGCCTGGGAAAGAGTTAATGCCCAGTAAATGTAACTTACCAATCATTGCCATTTCCTCATTTCCAGCTGAGTCTGGGCTGTGATGAGTGAGGCATAAGGAGACTTTCACTCTTAGGTGCTGATCCTACCCCTGCATAACCCTGGGAGTGAATGGCTCATTAAATTCTGTATCCTAGGTGCCTCATTTACTTCATTCTAGTTTTGGTCCTGCCTGGAAAGTCTGACAAACCCAAGGTGATCAGGGTAGAGGAGTATCCTAGGATTGCCCTTGATTAATGCAATATGAAAGAAAAGAGGGTGTCACCCTACCTTTCCATAACTCCAGTTTAATCAGTTCTCAGCGAATATTCATGAACTAAAAAACCAATTACAAATGAAAGACTATTTGAACCATGACTGATGCATTTTCCAAATGTAGCATTCTCACTCTGGGTCAGGTGGATACATATAGTCTGGGATCCTCTTAGGAGACTATTGTGCACCAGGTTATTATTGTGCACTTAGATCTACCATTTTATGCTGGAGACTGGGTTTACCTGATGAATGTAGCTAATGAGGGAGTTTTTGTTATCCTCCCAGTAGTTCTTCAAAGTCTCTTCAGGTGGAAACTTTTCACAGCTAAGCTCCACAGTAATCTCAAAGCAGTTGCTGCTGAGGTAATTGAAATCTTGCATTCCTGCCAAAACACCAAATGAAAAGTTAAAATATGCATGTGGTGACTAGAACCCACACCAACTGTTCTGCTGACAGCTAGGTAAAAACTGTACCAATCCATGCATCTTGAGGAGACTGTGAGAAATTGCAAATGAAATCACCTACTATGAGAAGGAACAACATACTTGGGGGATAGTTACCACTTCACAAGCACAAATTCTCTCAGGTTCTTAAGCAGTCATTTACTGTAATGCATTGCTGTTGTATAGTCCTAAAGCAAGTATCAGCCACATTCCACAGTGCTGTAATCAACTTCAAAGACAACAGGAGGGTGACATCATCAAAAAGTTGAAGCAGGAATTTTCTACCATCTTCCCTCTCCCCCAAAATACAAATTTTAACAATTATCCATGAATAGAATGTGTTTGTGGAAGTTCAGGAATCTAATGGAAAAGTTAAAGCACACTATTGGAGGAAAAAAATTCAAGACTGGACATGTTGAAGTGAGGAAGAGGAACAGTTTCACTTTACCTGTATCACCTCCTTCCCTAAGATGGCATAGCTTAGTGCCAAAGAGACTTAATTAGTAATATGAAAACATATAAAAACATACAACACATTGGTAAAGGTAAGTATATAGTCAGATTCAGAATATTCTAGTACTTCAATATGAAAGTGTATTATTCACTCTACTAAAAAGTTTTTAAAATATTAAAAATAAGTATAGCTTCAATAATCTGTTCATAGATACACAAAATGGAAAGATGTAAATTGTGACATCAAAACATAAAATGTGGGGTAAAGTTTTTGCTTGCAATCAAAGTTAAGTTGTTGACAGCCTAAAATGGACTATTACACTATAAGATGTTTTATGTAAGCCACATGGTGACCACAAAGCAAAAACCTATTCAGAAACAGTAAAGAGAAAAGAATCAAAGCATACCATTGTAGAAAATCATCAATTCACAAAGAAAGAGAGCAAGAGAAGAAGAAAGGACCAATCCATTCTGAAGGAGATCAGCCCTGGGATTTCTTTGGAAGGAATGATGCTAAAGCTGAAACTCCAGTACTTTGGCCACCTCATGCAAAGAGTTGACTCATTGGAAAAGACTCTGATGCTGGGAAGGATTAGGGGCAGGAGGAGAAGGGGATAACAGAGGATGAGATGGCTGGATGACATCATGGACTCGATGAACATAAGCCTAAGTGAACTCCGGGAGTTGGTGATGGACAGGGAGGCCTGGTGTGCTGCGATTCATGGGTTGCAAAGAGTCAGACAGGACTGAGTGACTGAACTGAACTGAACTTCAAAACAGAAAAACAATATGGCAAGGCCTTATCTATCAATAATTATTTTAAATGTAAACAGATTAAATTCTTTAATCAAAAGACATGGAGTAGCTGAATATATTTTAAAAAACAAGACTCAACTATGTGGTGCCTACAAGAAACTCACTTCAGGTTTAAGAACACACATAAGCTCAAAGTGAAGAGATGACAAAAGATATTCAGTGCTTATGAAAACCAAAAGAGGGAAGAGGTAGCAGTACTTTTCTCAGACAAAATAGAGTTTAAGCCAAAAACAGTAATAAGAGACAAATATCATTATATTTTGATAAATGGGTAAATTCATCAAAGGATGATACAACTATCAAAAATACACAAACACTTAACATTGGAGTATCTAAATACACTAAGCAAATACTAATAGGCCTGAAGAGAAGAATGACTACAGTACTATTACAGTAGGGGACTTCAGTATCCTACTTCCAATAATGAATAACTAGATCATCCATACAGTCTCAGCAAAGAAACACTGGCCTTGAACTATATATTATATGAACCTAATAGCTATACAGAACAAGCCATTCAACAGCTGCAGAATAAACATTCTTCTCAAGCACACATGGAACATTCTCTAAGATAGATCATATCATAGGTCACAAAACAAATCTCAGCAGACTAACGTAGGCTGAAATCATGCCAACTACCTTTTCCAACCACAATGGTCTTACAGAACTAGAAATCATAACAAGAGGAAAAACTAGAAAATTCACAAACATGTAGAAAAGTAAATAACACACTCTTGAACAAGTCAAAGGGAAACCAAAATATCTTAAACAAATAAAAACAGTAACACAACCTACCAAAATTTATGAGATGTAGCAAAAGCAATCCTAAGAAAGAAGCTCATTATGATAAATGCTTACATTTAAAGAAAAAAGAAAAATGTAAAATAAATTATTTAGTGTTACACTTCAGAAAACTAGAAAATGAACAAATCAAGCACAAAGTTACAGAAGGATGGGAATAATAAGGATCAAAGCAGAAATCAATGAAATAGAGGCAGGGATAACAATAGAAAATACAAATCTAAGGACTTTTTAAATTTTTTTATGGTTTTATTTATTTTTAAATTTACTTATTTATTTTAATTGGAGAGTAATTACTTTACAATATTGTTATTTTTTTGCCACACATCAACATGAATCAGCCATGTGTACACATGACTGGTTTTTGAAAAGATAAAATAGACAAAGCTTTAGTTAGACTTACCAAGAATAAAAGAAAGGGGAAATTTTTCAACTAATACCATAGAAATGTAAAGGGTCATAAAAGACTGTGAACAATTATAAGCCAACAACTGGACAACCTAGGAGAAATGGATACACTCCCAGAATCATACAACTTACCAAGACTGAACCAGGAAGAAACAGAAAATCAAAACTAATCAATTACTAGTAGGGAAATTGAATCAGTAATCAAAAACTTTCCAAAAAGAAAAGCCCAGAATCACAAGGTTCACTGGTGAATTCTACCATACATTTAAAGAAGAATTTACATCAATCCTCATCAAAATCTCCCAAAAAAACTGAAGAGAAGGGAACACTCTCAAACTTTTTTTTACAAGTCCAGCATACTGCTGATTTCAAAGCCAGATAAGGATACTACAGAAAAAGAAATTACAGGCTAATTATCACGATGAATAAAGATGCAAAAATTCTCAACAAAAATTAGCAAATTGAATTCAACAGCACATAAAAAAACACCATACACCATGACCAAGTGAAATTTATCCCTAAAATGCAAGGATGGTTCAACAAAGACAAATCAACAAATATAATATACTACATTAATAGAATGAAAGATAAAAAGTAAATGACCATCTCAAAATATGAAGAAAAATCACCTGAAAAAATTGAGCATGTTTTAATGATAAAAACTCTCAACAGGTTGGGTATAAAAGGAACATACCTTAACATAATAAAGTCCATATATGACAATTCCACAACTAACATACTCAGTGTCGAAAGATTTAAAGCTTCTCCTTTAAGATCAAGAACAAGACAAGGAAGCCTACTCTCACCATTCCTATTCAATATAGTCTTAGAAGTCCTAGCCAGAGAAATGAGGCAAGAATAATAAATAAAAGACACACATGTTAGAAAAGAAGAAGTAAAATTATCTCTGTCTGTAATGATATGACTTTATATATAGAAAACCCTAGAGGCTACCAAGCACACACACACATACACAACTATTCGGACTAATAAAATAATTCATTAACATTTCAGCATACCAAATCAACATACAAAGATAAGTTACATTTCTATCTGCTAACAAAAAAGCTATCCAACAAACATATAAAGAAATCAATCTCACTTACAATAGCAACAAAAACAATAAAATACTTAGGAACAAATTTAACCAAGGAGATGAAAGAGCTAAACAAAGAAAACTACAAGACAGTGATTACAAAAAAAAAAAAAAAGAAAAGACATGAAAGAAGGCACAATGATAATGGAAAGATATCCCATGTTCATAAATTTAATACTGTTAAAATATCCATAGCACTCAAAGCTATCTATAGATTGAATACAATTCCTATCAAAATCCCAATGACGTTTTTCACAAAGCTAGTGGAAAAAAAACCTAAAATACATATAGAAACACTAAAGACGCTGAATAGCCAAAAAAGTCTTGGGGGGGGGGGAAGAACAACAACAAAAAAATAAGAACTTCCTTATTTCAAGTCACAAGTGAAAGTGTTAGTCACTCAGTCATGTCCAACTCTGCAACCCTATGGACTGTAGCCAACCAGATTCCTCTGTCCATGGAATTCTCCAGGCAAGAATACTAGAGTGGGTAGCCATTTCCTACTCCAGGGAATCTTCC
>SJYW01001745.1:704497-717175 GCA_006410735.1 Raphicerus campestris | reverse complement strand
TTTTAATGATAAAAACTCTCAACAGGTTGGGTATAAAAGGAACATACCTTAACATAATAAAGTCCATATATGACAATTCCACAACTAACATACTCAGTGTTGAAAGATTTAAAGCTTCTCCTTTAAGATCAAGAACAAGACAAGGAAGCCTACTCTCACCATTCCTATTCAATATAGTCTTAGAAGTCCTAGCCAGAGAAATGAGGCAAGAATAATAAATAAAAGACACACATGTTAGAAAAGAAGAAGTAAAATTATCTCTGTCTGTAATGATATGACTTTATATATAGAAAACCCTAGAGGCTACCAAGCACACACACACATACACAACTATTCGGACTAATAAAATAATTCATTAACATTTCAGCATACCAAATCAACATACAAAGATAAGTTACATTTCTATCTGCTAACAAAAAAGCTATCCAACAAACATATAAAGAAATCAATCTCACTTACAATAGCAACAAAAACAATAAAATACTTAGGAACAAATTTAACCAAGGAGATGAAAGAGCTAAACAAAGAAAACTACAAGACAGTGATTACAAAAAAAAAAAAAAGAAAAGACATGAAAGAAGGCACAATGATAATGGAAAGATATCCCATGTTCATAAATTTAATACTGTTAAAATATCCATAGCACTCAAAGCTATCTATAGATTGAATACAATTCCTATCAAAATCCCAATGACGTTTTTCACAAAGCTAGTGGAAAAAAAACCTAAAATACATATAGAAACACTAAAGACGCTGAATAGCCAAAAAAGTCTTGGGGGGGGGGGAAGAACAACAACAAAAAAATAAGAACTTCCTTATTTCAAGTGACAAGTGAAAGTGTTAGTCACTCAGTCATGTCCAACTCTGCAACCCCATGGACTGTAGCCAACCAGATTCCTCTGTCCATGGAATTCTCCAGGCAAGAATACTAGAGTGGGTAGCCATTTCCTACTCCAGGGAATCTTCCCAAACCAGTGATCAAACCCAGGCCACCTGCATTGCAAACTATACTACTAAACTATAATAATCAAAACAGTTTGGTAACAGCATAAAAACAGACACATGTCACTGAACAAAATCAAGACTGAGCCCAGAAATAAACCCTGATATATACAGCCAACTAAGGAGATCAGTCCTGGGTGTTCTTTGGAAGGAATGATGCTAAAGCTGAAACTACAATACTTTGGCCACCTCATGCGAAGAGTTGACTCATTGAAAAAGACTGATGCTGGGAAGGATTGGGGGCAGGAGGAGAAGGGGATGACAGAGGATGAGATGGCTGGATGACATCACCGACTCCATGTACATGAGTTTGGGTGAACTCCGGGAGCTGGTGATTGACAGGGAGGCCTGGCGTGCTGCGATTCAAGGGGTTGCAAAGAGTCGGACATGACTGAGCGACTGAACTGAAATGAACTGAATATTTGACAACAGAGCCAAGAATGCTCAATGGAAATAAGATAGTCTCTTTAATAAAAAGTTTTGGGAAAACTTGGTACATACCTGTAAAAGCAACAAATGGGACTTTTATCTTACACTAACACAAAAATTAATTTTAAATGGGTTAAAGGATTAAATTAAAGACTTTGAACTGTAAAGCTCCTAGAAGGAAACAGAGAAAAAAGCTCCCAACATTGGTCTTAACTAAACTTGGGGGGCATGTTACCAAAAGTATTAGATTAGTGCAAAAGTGTTTGTGGTTTTGCATTGTTGAACTTTGTCATTTGATACTGGACTACAGTCTTTTAAAAAAATGTGGTTATGTTATACATCATTTTACTGCACAATATCTAGCTTTAAGTTTTTTGCTAATGACATTACTTGCTGTTTATTTTATATTTATTTTAGACCATAGAAATGATGTTAGACAAAAAGTAAATTAGAGTGATCTTCTGATTTGAGTTCAAAATGGATCATAAAACAGTGGAGACAACTTGCAACAACAATGCATTTAGCACAGGAACTGCTAATTCAGTTCAGTTCAGTTGCTCAGTCGTGTCCAACTCTTTGTGACCCCATGAATCACAGCACACCAGGCCCCTGTCCATCACCATCTCCTGGAGTTCACTCAAACTCAAGTTCATCGAGTTGGTGATGCCATCCAGCAATCTCATCCTCTGTTGTCTCCTTCTCCTCCTGCCCCCAATCCCTCCCAGCATCAGAGTCTTTTCCAATGAGTCAACTCTTCGCTTGAGGTGGCCAAAGTACTGGAGTTTCAGTTTTAGCATCATTCCTTCCAAAGAACACCCACGGCTGATCTCCTTTAGAATGGACTGGTTGGATCTCCTTGCAGTCCAAGGGACTCTCAAGAGTCTTCTCCAACACCACAGCTCAAAAGCATCAATTCTTTGGCACTCAGCTTTCTTCACAATGAACATACAATGCAGCAGTTGTTCAAGAAGTTTGACAATGGAGACAAGAGACTTGAAGATGAGGAGCACTGTGGCTGGCCTTTGGAAGTTAACAATGACCAACTGAGAAGATCATCAACACTGACCCTCTTACAACTATACGTGAAGTTGATGAAGACTCAACATCAATCATTCCACGGTCATGAGGCACTTGAAGCAAATTGAAAAGTTGAAAAAGTTCAATAAGTGAGTTGATTGAAAAATTTTTAAAAAGCGTGACGTTTTATAAGCGTCATATTCTCTTATTCTACATAACAACAATGAACTATTTCTCAATCAGATTGTGATGTGCAACAAAAAGTGGCTTTTACACGACAATAACTGGTAATAACCAGCTCAGTGGTTGGACCAAGAAGAAGTTCCAAAGCACTTCCTAAAGTCAAACTTGCATCAGCAAAAGATCATGGTCACTGTTTAGTGGTCTGCTGCAATCTGATCCACCACAGCTTTCTGAATCCTGGCAAAACCATTACATCTAGAAGTATGCTCAGCAAATCAATGAGATGCACCAAAAACTGCAATTCCTGCATCTGGCATTGGTCAATGGAAAGGGCCCAATACTTCTACATGACAACACCCAACCACACATCACACAACAATGCTTCAAAAGTTGAATGAATTGGGCTATGAAGTTTGACCTCATTTACCATATTCATCTGACTTCTTGCCAACCATCTACCACTTCTTTAAACACCTTGAAAGAGTTAACTTAGGCAGGTTGATAGGCAGTCCAGGGCCCTTTAAGAGAAGGTGAACATTCTCACTCATGCTTTCCTTTGGCCTTGTGCAACAATGTAGCTTGCCCAAAAGAACTGGTTTTCTTTAGATCTGGAGCTAATGGATATACAGCAGCCATACATTTTACTGAGAGAAAATGCTTTTCTTAGACCCCATTATGCTTTTTCTTAGGCTCTATGTTAATGATTAAGATTGTAACAAATCTTGTCTGGGAAACTGTTTTTCAGTAACAATATATATCATCCAGAAATATGTTGCCAGGAACTTATTCCTTCTGGCTAATCTTGTACTGAAGTTATCTCAGGATGCATGCCTTGGGAGAGGGTCTGGTAGAGCTTTTACAACCTTGAGGTATTCTTTTTATCTATTCTCAGCAGCCAGTTGAAAAGTATATAACGCTCTGCTTCAACTAGTGAGTTGGGTACTCTTTTTACCCCTTTCTGATGTCAGAAGCTTCTATGTCAGAAGCTTTCTCTGTCCTATCACTTTATATAAAATGTTGCTGCACAAAGCTCTGAGTGACTGAGATTGTGTTGGTCCCAGACTTAAATATTCTCCTTTGGAGACCGCAAACTTGGCACCAAACACTGTAAACTATCAATCTCAATAACGTTATACAAAGAAAATTCTTCCACAACCAGCAAGAGGCAGAAAAAGCTTTCCTAGAGTTTGCTGAATCACAAAGCATGGATTTTTATGTTATAGGAATAAACAAACATTTCTTGTTGGCAAAAACGTGTTGATTGTAATGGTTTCTATTTTGACTAATAAACATGTATTTGAGCCTAATTATAATAATTTAAAATTCACAGTCTAAAACAATTTTGTTTGCACCAACTTAATACAAGTAACAAAAGCAAAATTTAATAAGTGGGACTGCATCAAACTGAAAGCTTCTGCACAGCAAAAGATACAGTCAACAAAATGAAAAGGCAATTTAAGGAATGAGAGAAAGTATTTCCAAATCATATATTGGATAAGGAGCTAATATTGAAAATATATAACAAATTCATACAACTCAAGATAAGTTTCAAAAAAAAAAAAAAACTTGATTAAATAATGGGCCACAGACCTGCATAGACATTTTTCCAAAGAAGACACACAGATGGCCTACAGGCACATGAAAAGATGTTGAACATCGTTAGTCATCAGAAAAATGCAAATGAAAACCACAATGAGATATCACCTCACACGTGTCAGAATGGCTATCTTCAAAAAAACACAAATAACATCAGTGGACAAGAATGAAGAGAAGAACCTTCCAACACTGTTGTAGGAAATGCAAATTGGTACAGATACTACAGAAAACAGCATGAAGCTTTCTGAACAAACTAAGAATATAAATATTATATAGCCTGACATACATCCAAAAAGAGACAAAAACACAAATTCAAAAATATGCATACACTCCAACATTCAAGGAGCATTATTTACACTTGACAGGATATGAAGGCAACCTAAGTGTCCATCAACAGATGAGTGGATGAAGATGGTATATACACGTAATGGAACACTACTCAGCCATAAAAAAGAATGAAATTTTGCCGTTTGCAACAACATGGATGGACTTGGATGGTATTATGCCTAGTGAAATAAGTCACACAGAGAAAGATAAATACTGTATATCCCTTATACATGGGATCTAAAAACTAAAGTAGTGAATATAACAACAAGAAAAAGAAAAAAATTTTTCACATATATAGAGAACTAACTAGTGGTTACCAGTGGGGAGAGCAAGGAGGGAAGGGGAAACATAGGGGTAGGAGATTCACTTCAGTTTAGTCACTCAGTTGTGTCTGACTCTTTGCGATCACATGAACCGCAGCACACCAGGCCTCCCAGTCCATCACCAACTCCCGGGGTTTACTCAAATTCACATCTATCGAGTCGGTGATGCCATCCAGCCATCTCATCCTCTGTCATCCCCTTTCCTTCCAGCCCCTAATCCCTCCCAGAGTCAGCCTTTTCCAATGAGTCAACTCTTCACATGAGGTGGCCAAAGTACTGGAGTTTCAGCTTCAGCATCATTCCTTCCAAAGAAATCCCAGGGCTGATCTCCTTCAGAATGGACAGGTTGGATCTCCTTGCAGTCCAAGGGACTCTCAAGAGTCTTCTCCAACACCACAGTTCAAAAGCATCAATTCTTCAGCACTCAGCCTTCTTCACAGTCCAACTCTCACATTCATACACGACCACAGGAAAAACCATAGCCTTGACTAGACAGACCTTTGTTGGCATAGTAATATCTCTGCTTTTCAATATGCTATCTAGGTTAGTCATGACTTTTCTTCCAAGAAGTAAACATCTTTTAATTTCATCACTGCAGTCACCATCTGCAGTGATATTGGACCCTCAAAAAATAAAGTCTGACACTGTTTCCAGTCTCCCCATCTATTTCCCATGAAGTGATGGGACTAGATGCCATGATCGTTTTCTGAATGTTGAGCTTTAAGCCAACTTTTTCACTCTTCTCTTTCACTTTCTTCAAGAGGCTTTTTAGTTCCTCTTCACTTTCTGCCATAAGGAGATGTGTATAAGAGACAGCTNGAAGTGATGGGACTAGATGCCATGATCGTTTTCTGAATGTTGAGCTTTAAGCCAACTTTTTCACTCTTCTCTTTCACTTTCTTCAAGAGGCTTTTTAGTTCCTCTTCACTTTCTGCCATAAGGATGGTGTCATCTGCATATCTGAGGTTATTGATATTTCTCCCAGCAATCTTGATTCCTGCTTGTGCTTCTTCCATCCCAGTGTTTCTCATGGTATACTCTGCATATACGTTAAATAAGCATGGTGACAATATACAGCCTTGACATACTCCTTTCCCAATTTGGATTCAGTCTGTTGTTCCATGTCCAGTTCTAACTGTTGCTCCCTGACCTGCATACAGGTTTCTCAAGAGGCACATCAGGTAGACTGGTATTCCCATCTCTTTCAGAATTTTCCAGAGTTTACTGTGATCCACACAGTCAAAGGCTTTGGCATAGTCAATAAAGCAAAAATAGGTGTTTTTCTGGAACTCTCTTGCTTTTTTGATGATCCAGCAGATGTTGGCAATTTAATCTCTGGTTCCTCTGCCTTTTCTAAAACCAGCTTGAACATTTGTAAATTAATGGTTCACGTACTGTTGATGCTTGGATTGGAGAATTTTGAGCATTACTTTGCTAGCGTGTGAGATGAGTGAAATTGTATGGTAGTTTGAGCAATTTTTGGCATTACCTTTCTTTGGGATTGGAATGAAAACTGACCTTTCCAAGTCCTGTAGCCACTGTTAAGTTTTCCAAATTTGCTGGCATATTGAGTGCAGTATTCTCACAGCATCATCTTTTAGGATTTGAAATAGCTCAACTGGAATTTTACCATCTACACTAGCTTTGTTTGTAGTGCTGCTTCCTAAGGCCCACTTGACTTTGCATTCCAGGATGTCTGGCTCTAGGTGAGTGATAACACCATCGTGGTAATCTGANCGTGTCCAAGTCTTTGCGACCCCATGAATCACAGCATGCCAGGCCTCCCTGTCCATCACCAACTCCCAGAGTTCACTCAGACTCACGTCCATCGAGTCAGTGATGCCATCCAGCCATCTCATCCTCTGTCGTCCCCTTCTCCTCTGGCCCCCAATCCCTCCCAGCATCAGAGTCTTTTCCAATGAGTCAACTCTTTCCATGAGGTGGCCAAAGTACTGGAGTTTCAGCTTCAGCGTCAGTCCTTCTAATGAACACCCAGGACTGATCTCCTTTAGAATGGACTGGTTGGATCTCCTTGCCGTCCAAGGGACTCTCAAGAGTCTTCTCCAACACCACAGTTCAAACGCATCAATTCTTCAGCACTCAGCTTTCTTCACAGTCCAACTCTCACATCCATACATGGACCACTAGAAAAACCATAGCCTTGACTAGATGGACCTTTGTTGGCAAAGTAATGTCTCTGCTCTTCAATATGCTATCTAGGTTCCATATGCTATAACTTTTCTTCCAAGGAGTAAGCATCTTTTAATTTCATGGCTGCAGTCACCATCTACAGTGATTTGGGAGCCCAACAAAATAAAGTCTGACACTGTTTCCACTGTTTCCCCATCTATTTCCCATGAAGTGATGGGATCAGATGCCATGATCTTCGTTTTCTGAATGTTGAGCTTTAAGCCAACTTTTTCACTCTCCTCTTTCAATTTCATCAGAGGCTTTTTAGTTCCTCTTCAATTTCTGCCATAAGAGTGGTATCATCTGCATATGTGAGGTTATTGATATTTCTCCCAGCAATCCTGATTCCAGCTTGTGCTTCTTCCAGTCCAGCATTTCTCATGATGTACTCTACATTATTGCACAAAATTCTCCAAGCCAGGCTTCAGTAACACATGAACCATGAACTTCCAGATGTTCAAGCTGGTTTTACAAAAGGCAAAAGAACCAGAGATGAAATTGCCAACATCCGCTGGATCATCAAAAAACCAAGAGAGTTCCAGAAAAACATCTATTTCTGCTTTCTTGACTATGCCAAAGTCTTTGACTGTTTGGATCACAATAAACTGTGGAAAATTCTGAGAGATGGGAATACTAGACCACCTGACCTGCTTCTTGAGAAACCTATATGTAGGTCAGGAAGCATAAGTTAGAACTGGACATGGAACAACAGACNGTCTTTGACTGTTTGGATCACAATAAACTGTGGAAAATTCTGAGAGATGGGAATACTAGACCACCTGACGTGCTTCTTGAGAAACCTATATGTAGGTCAGGAAGCATTGTTAGAACTCGACATGGGACAACAGACTGGTTCCAAATAGGAAAAGGAGTACATCAAGGCTGTATATTGTCACAGTCATTATTTAACTTATTGAGTAAAGCAGAGGTACAAATTATTACATATAAAATAAATAAGCTACAAGGATATATAGCATAGGGAAGATAGCCAATATTTTATATGATGACCCACTTCAATATCCCTGCCTGAAAAAAAAATCATAAGGATAGAGGAGACTGGTGGGCTACAGTCCATGATGTCACACATAGTCAGATGTGACTGAGCAACTGAGCACAAAGAAATTGAGTACAACTTTTAAAAATTCTGAATCACTATGTTGTACACATGTAACTTACATAATATTGTACATCAACTACATCAATTTAAATAAAACAAGATAAACACATATAAGAAAGAGAAATATCTGAAAGAATATATTTATCAGGGCATAATTCAACCAAAAAAAAAAAAAGCATATTAAACAAAGCATGTCCTATAATTAGCCACTACTACTACTGTCCTAATTCTCTTTTAATTTTTCTTTTCAGGTGGGCCACAGAAAATTGTTCTTAGGCCAAGGAAATAAATGGTATCTTTACATTTCACTCTTTATCCTTGGTAGAGGTGATATTACACAACTGTGAGTGATCCAGGTAGCCAGAAAAATGAGAGTTCTTCAAAGTTCATGCTCAAACAGAGAACCATAAGAGCTGCCTTGATGTCTAGAACTGCTTCCTCCAGCTATGCTGAGGTGAGTTTTTCCATGTCCAGACTCAATAAAATGTGTAGCGCTTCCTGAACTGATAATAGTACTTACTGCATTAGTGAATACAAAATAAACATCCCATATGAAGTGGAACTTATTAAATAAAAACAAAAGATATATGAACCAAGATATGCTAAAGGCCAAAGCCAGCCTTCTAAAATATACATTTACATATGGCAAAGCATGACTAACATATAATCATGATGGTATCTTGTTCCCTAAGGCCAGAATTTGAAAACAGGATAATTAACAGTGTTCAATTTGAATTTTCCCAGTAGATATCTTCAGTTCCTTTCCTACATCTCTTCTGCATCTCAGATTCAACCATCTCATCCTCTGTCGTCCTCTTCTCCTCCTACCTTCAATCTTTCCCAGCATCAGGGTCTTTTCCAATGAGTTGGTTCTTCTCATCACGTGGCCAAAGTATTGGAGTTTCAGCTTCAGCATCAATCCTTCTAATAAGTATTCAGGACTGATTTCCTTTAGGATTGACTGGTTGGATCTCTTTGCAATCCAAGAGACTCTCAAGAGTCTTCTCCCACACCACAGTTCAAAAGCTAAATATAAATGGTAATTATTTTTTTAAAGTCACTACTCACATTAAGAGTGAAAGGGAAACTCACCTCCAGGCACGCTGTACCATGCAGCGCCATTGGTCGTTCCTTCTACAAAACTGCTGTCATCATCATTCTTGCGACATGGGGGCCGATCTGGGTCCGACATCGGGGGGTTGAAGGATGAATATGCCCGAGCTAAGCTTTGGAAGATGTCGTCATCTGGGCAGAAGCTGTATTCATGAGCACTACCTGGAAAATAACACAACACTAAAGAAACTGACACAAACCAACTAGTACTGCATGTTTTCTGAAGACTGATTTAGTGTTGATCTCCTGGTGATGCATTTTTAGCTACATCACTATGGAAAAGGAGTGAAGGCTTAAGTACTCAACAATTACACTTAGTTTTCTTTCAGGTTTTATAAGGTCCACTGTTGATACTGCAAAGTAGAAATTGAGTAGAATGTACATTCTTCTAATGAATTGAAAGCGTCACAAGAAAAGAGATAAGCCCATAGTAAATTGGACTTGGGAAGACAGTAAGGAGATTTCCATTGTTAAAATTTTTAATTTATAAATTGCACCTGTACAAATCCACTAGGCACTGTGAACCACTGTCACATATATTTTTCAGTATCTGAATTTACAGTTTTTAGAAACCTCCTACTACTGAAATAAATAATATCTATTTTGGTACACAGTATTCTTATTCTGTATTATCAAATATGCCAGTCTTTAAAATTCCCAGCTATTGACAAACCATAAAGTCTAAATTTCAAGTTTCCTGTGTTGGTGCTTTCAAATTGTGGTGCTGGAGAAGGCTCTTGAGAGTTCCTTGGACAGCAAGAAGGTCAACCCAGTCAATCCTAAAGGAAATCAACACTAAATATTCATTGGAAACACTGATGCTGAAGCTGAAGCTCCAATAGTTTGGCCACCTGATGCAAAGAGCTGACTCACTAGAAAAGACTCTGATGCTAAGAAAGACTGAGGGCAGGAGGAGTAGGGGATGACAGAGGATGAGATAGTTGGATGGTATCCCCAACTCAATGGATACGAAATTGGGCAAACTCCGGGAGACAGTGAAGGACAGGGAAGCCTGGCATGCTGCAATCCACGGTGTCACAAAGAATCACACGTGACTTAGAGGCTGAACAACAACAATATCCTGTATTACAAAGAACTAACTCTTCAAAGTCTCCTGAANGAGACAGTGAAGGACAGGGAAGCCTGACATGCTGCAATCCACGGTGTCACAAAGAATCACACGTGACTTAGAGGCTGAACAACAACAATATCCTGTATTACAAAGAACTAACTCTTCAAAGTCTCCTGAAATTTGATTCAAAGTAGGTAATTTCTTGGAACAACAAAAATTAAGCTGAGAATATCTATCTGGCTAAAGTTTGCTGTGTCTGAAGATTAGTTAAAACTAGTTCAGTTCAATTCAGTTCAGTCGCTCAGTCGTGTCCGACTCTGAGACCCCATGAATCGCAGCAGGCCAGGACTCCCTGTCCATCATCATCTCCTGGAATTCATTCAGACTCACGTCCATTGAGTCAGTGATGCCATCCAGCCATCTCATCCTCGGTCGTCCCCTTCTCCTCTGGCCCCCAATCCCTCCCAGCATNGAGATGGCTGGATGGCATCACCAACTCGATGGGCGTGAGTCTAAGTGAACTCCGGGAGTTGGTGATGGACAGGGAG
Organism: Raphicerus campestris; assembly: GCA_006410735.1. NCBI lineage: Eukaryota > Metazoa > Chordata > Mammalia > Artiodactyla > Bovidae > Raphicerus > Raphicerus campestris. The sequence continues at coordinate 706,258 of SJYW01001745.1, read as the reverse complement.
GCCTAGTGTGCTGCAATTCATGGAGTCCCAAAGAGTCAGACATGACTGAGCGACTGAACTGAACTGAACTGATGTACAACATTACAGGAGTTTCAGGTATACAGATAGTGATTTTCAATTTTTAAAGGTTATATTCCATTTATAGTGATTATAAAATTCTGGCTATATTCTCTGTGATGTACAATATATCCTTTCAGCTTATTTTATTCATGGTAGTTTGACCCACTTAATCCCTTACCCCTAGCTAGCTCTTCCCCTTCCCCCTCCCCACTGGTAACCACTAGTTCTCTATATCTGTGAGTCTGCTTCTTTTTTGTTATATTCACTACTCTGTTTTATATTTTAGATTTCACATATAGGTGATACCATACAGTATTTATCTATCTCTGTCTGATTTAGTCCACTTAATACCTCCATATCCATCCATGTTGTTATAAATGGCAATATTTTACTCTTTTTTATGTCTGAGTAGCTTTCCATTATGTGTGTATGTGTGTGTGCTCCTTTATCTAGTCATCTGTTGCTTCTATATCTTGCCTATAGTAAATAAGGAATCTGCCTTTTTAATCCTTCATTCCTACAACTCTATAGATTTTAAAACCACGCTAATGATACAGCATCTTCCCTCTTAGCTCAGTTGGCAAAGAATCCGCCTGCAATGCAAGAGACCGTGTTCAATTCCTGGGTAGGGAAGATTTGCTGGAGAAGGGATAGGCTACCCACTGCAGTATTCTTGGGCCTCCTTTGTGGTTCAGCTGGTAAAGAATCTGCCTGCAATATAGGAGATCTGGATTCAATCCCTGGGTTGAGACAATCCCCTGGGGAAAGGAAAGTCTACCCACTCCAGTATTCTGGCCTGGAGAATTCCATGGGCTGTATAGTCCATGAGGTCGCAAATAGTGAGACACGACTAAGAAATTTTCACTTTCTAATGATACAGAGAAGAGATTAATGGTTTTCAGAAGCAAATTACAAACTTCGGATTATAAAATAAATCTTAGACATGTAATGTATAGCATGGAGACTATAGTTAATATAGTTAATAGATTTGGGAGAATGGCATTGACACATGTATAATATCATATATGAAATGAATCGCCAGTCCAGGTTCAATAGTTCTCATCACAAACAAGAAAACAAAAAGTGTAACTATGTATGCTGATTCATGATCTGAGCCACAGTCAGCTCCTGGTCTTGTTTTTGTTGACTGTATACAGCTTCTCCATCTTTGGCTGCATAGAATATAATCAATCTGATTTCGGTGTTGACCATCTGGTGATGGCCATGTGTAGAATCTTCTCTTGTGTTGTTGGAAAAGGGTGTTTGCTATGACCAGTGCATTTTCTTGGCAAAACTCTATTAGTCTTTGCCCTGCTTCATTCCGCATTCCAAGGCCAAATTTGCCTGTTACTCCAGGGGTTTCCTGACTTCCTACTTTTGCATTCCAGTCCCCTATAACGAAAAGGACATCTTTTTTGGTTGTTAGTTCTAAAAGGTCTTGTAGGTCTTCATAAAACTGTTCAACTTCAGCTTCTTCAGCATTACTGGTTGGGGCATAGACTTGGATAACTGTGATATTGAATGGTTTGCCTTGGAGATGAAAAGAGATCATTCTGTCGTTTTTGAGATTGCATCCAAGTATTGCATTTCAGATTCTTTTGTTGACCATAATGGCTACTTCATTTCTTCTGAGGGATTCCTGCCCGCAGTAGTAGATATAATGGTCATCTGAGTTAAATTCACCCATTCCAGTCCATTTTA
>SJYW01001745.1:655334-693962 GCA_006410735.1 Raphicerus campestris | reverse complement strand
TGCTGCATTTAATATTGCCCCAGAGGTCTCTCAGGCTGTCTTCATTTCTTTTCATTCTTTTTTCTATATTCTGTTCTGAGGCAGTGATTTCCACCATTCTGTCCTCCAGGTCATTTGTATGTTTATGCCTCAGTTATTCTGCTATTTATTCCTTCACATCTCCATTGTTTTCCCAAGATCCTAGACCCTCTTCACTATTCGTTACTCTGAATTGTTTTTCTGGAAGGTTGCCTGTCCCCATTTCAATTAGTTGTTTTTCTGGGGTTTTATCTTGTCCCTTCATCTGGAACATAACTTTCTGCTTTTTCATCATGATTTAGTTCAGTTCAGTTCAGTTCAGTCATTCAGTCATGTCCAACTCTTTGCGACTCCATAAATGCAGCACACCAGGCCTCCCTGTCCATCACCAACTCCCGGAGTTCACTCAGACTCATGTCTATCGAGTCAGTGATGCCATCCAGCCATTTCATCCTCTGTCCTCCCCTTCTCCTCTTGTCCCAAATCCCTTCCAGCATCAGAGTCTTTTCCAATGAGTCAACTCTTTGCATGAGGTGGCCTAAGTACTGGAGTTTCAGCTTTAGCATCATTCCCTCCAAAGAAATCCCAGGGCTGATCTTTAGAATGGACTGGTTGGATCTCTTTGCAGTGCAAGGGACTCTCAAGAGTCTTTTCCAACACCACAGTTCAAACGTATCAATTCTTCAGTGCTCAGCCTTCTTCACAGTCCAACTCTCACATCCATACATGACCACAGGAAAAACCATAGCCTTGACTAGATGGACCTTTGTTGGCAAAGTAATGTCTCTGCTGTTCAATATGCTGTCTAAGTTGGTCATAACTTTTCTTCCAAGGAGTAAGCATCTTTTAAGTTCATGGATGCAGTCACCATCTACAGTGATTTGGGAGCCCAGCAAAATAAAATCTGAAGCAGTTTCCACTGGTTCCCCATCTATTTACCATGAAGTGGTGGGACTGGATGCCATGATCTTCGTTTTCTGAATGCTGAGCTTTAAGCCAACTTTTTCACTCTCCTCTTTCACTTTCTTCAAGAAGCTTTTTAGCTCCTCTTCACTTTCTGCCATAAGGGTGGTGTCATCTGCATATCTGAGGTTATTGATATTTCTCCCAGCAATCTTGATTCCAGCTTGTGCTTCATCCAGCCCAGCATTTCTCATGATGTTCTCAAAATACAAGTTAAATAAGCAGGATGACAATATACAGCCTTGATGTACTCCTTTTCCTATCTGAAACTAGTCTGCTGTTCCATGTCCAGTTCTAACTGTTGCTTCCTGGCTTGCATATAGGTTTCTCAAGAGGCAGGTCAGGTGGTCTGGTATTCCCATCTCTTTCAGAATTTTCCAGAGTTTATTGTGATCCACATAGTCAAAGGCTTTGGCATAGTCAGGAAAGCAAAAATAGATGTTTTTCTGGAACTCTCTTGCTTTTTCGATGAAACAGAAGATGTTGGCAATTGGATCTCTGGTTCCTCTGACTTTTCTATCATGATTAGCTTTCTGTAATGTGGTTTTTATTTTAGCTGCTATGGGACTGTGGTGCTTCTTGTTTCTTCTGTATGCCCTCTGATGGAAGAGGCTAAGAGGCTTGTGTATGCTTCCTGATGGGAGGAACTGGTAGTAGGAAAAATTGGATCTTGCTCTGGTGGACAGGGCCTTACTCAGTAAAGCTTTAATCCAATTATCTGCTTATGAATGTGGTTCTACTCCCTCCCTGGTAGTTGTTTGGCCTGAGCAACCCAGCCCTGGGGTCTATGGGCTCTATAGTAGAGTTAATGGTGACCTCCAAGAGGGCTTTTATCAAGGATTACCATCCCAGACTACTGCTGCCAGTGTCCCAGTCCCTGTGGTGAGCCCCTGCTGACCCACACCTCAACAGGAAGCCCTTCATTCTCGTTCAGTCTTCTGTGGAGTCACTGTTCCTTTCCTGTGGGTCTTGGTGTGCATAAGATTTTTATTTGTGCCCTCCAAGACTGGAGTCTCTGTTTCCCCCAGTCCTGTGGAAGTCCTATAGTCAAATCCTACTATTCCTCAAGGTTAAGTTCCTTGGGAATTCCTGGTCCCTTTTTTGGATCCCCAGGCAGGGAAGCCTGATGTGGGGTTCAGAATCTTCATAACAGTGAGAGAACTTCTTTGGTATTATTGTTCTCCAGTTTGCAGGTCATCCACCAGCAGGTACGGAATTTAATTTTATCATGATTGCACCCCTCCTATCATTTCTCTGTGGTCTCTTCTTTGTCTTTAGATGTGGAGTATCTTTTTGTGGTGGGTTCCAGTGTCCTCCTATTGATGGTCATTCAACATCTAGTTGTGATTTTGGTGCTCTCACAGAAGGAGATGCTCTCATTTCTTAGTTGTAACAGACAGCATGGGCAATGGGGAAAATGTGGGAAGATAGCCACACTAAGCTTTCAGAACAATTTTTCATTTCTGTCTTATGCCACATCACACAGGACTATCCTCTTTTCCCTTCTGATTACCCCTGCCCTTTTCTTTTCTAGCCCTCCCTTCTCCCAGGAAATGAGGTTTAGGAGCAGAAAAAATGAAGATCTGTGACTCAGAAGTAAGTGTGTTTAAGTCACCCATTTATCAAGTTCTGCCAAAATCCTTGGCCCCAGGCAGCCCTTTCACAGGCTGACCCCCATTTATAGACTCAGCCCAGGTTTCTGGGATGAATTCTAAATATAGACAGGAAATTTTTAAGAATTTTAGACCAATAATCTGAGACTCCCTTTCTCCTGGATCTTCTAACAAGTATCTCAGCCATGTGCTAAGTATATGTCTGGAGCTCCAGCAGCTGGTTTTCACATGTTGTGATCTTCTTGCCAGGCTGGATTGAACTCATTCATAATAGGCTTCAAGCCTACTATATGTTAGATTCAAATAAGAATTCTAATTCCTCTAATCAAGGGACTGAAATTTAAAATCAAAAAGAAAAACAGTTATATAAACAAATCGTAATATGACATATATAAGGTTCTATGTAACTATAAGCACCAGGCTGGAAGAATATATAAAGAACATAAAGGCAGGTTTAACAGAATGTCTGGAAGAGCAGAGAAAGGCTTCACAGAAGAGGTGATATGGTAGGAAAGTGAAAAGCACTGTGAACAGCTGGAATAAGCACACATATGAAGATATAAAGTTATTAAAAGATGGTACACTTAAGAAGTACATGGCATATCAAAACCAGATTAAGGAGTGGCTGAGCTGGCAGCTGCTAGGGGCCAAAGGAAATTTGAATGGTCCTGGAGCTATAATAAAATGGAGACACTGTCCTTTTCAATCTCTCACTTAGAAAGGTACTAGTAGAAGTTGATAAATAAGACTGGAAATGCCAGGAAAGACACAAGAGGCAGAGGGACCAGCAGTCCTCACCATTTCTCCATAATGGGCTCATCTCCCCTACATGGAACTAAAAACAGCGGTCAAACAATATAAGCTTCAAACTCAATGTTTAGTGGGTGGGTGGGTGTCCATTTGACCCTGTGGTCCATAATAAAGCACTGAGAAACAATGCCAGCACAGTAGTAAAAATTCTAGATCCTGGCCTCAAGAGCTTCTTATGTACTAACTCACTCAGACCTCACAACAACTCTATGCAATAGACACTACAATCATCTCCATATTTCAAATGAAGACAAAGAAGCACACAGTTGTTAAATAACTTTGCAAAACTCATATAGGAAGGATAGAGCCAACATTTGAACTAAGGTGGCTGCCTCCAGAATCTTCACATTAAACCATCACAGGGTCTCATATTTTGAGTTTTTAGTTTATTCTTTGGAGCAATGGAGACCTGACAAGTTTAGAGTTTTTAAGCAGTAGAGCATTTATTTCTGTATGAAGATCACTCCGGAGGAATTTGAGAAGACTGAAAGGAGTTGGGAGAGGCTGAACCTAAAACAAGGATGGGGGCTACTTTCCTCATCAGAACAGAAGACCTGAGTTTTCAGGGGAGAGAGAGGCTGAGAGTGTCACCAAGATCTGGTAACATGTGTGGGGAGTGGTGATAGACAGAAAATTCAAGGTCTTGATGATCGAGTAAATGAGAGAATAGTGTTTTCTTAGGAGAAGATTTATTTCTGGCTATGCCAAGTTTGAGGCCCTAGATGTCACTACATAAAGGGACTGAGTGAGCAAGTAAAGAGATCTGGGAGAATCTGTATAATCAACAACACACTGAAGGTACAGAAGAGGATAGAAACCCTGGGAGAGAAATAAGGTAGCAGATGGGACCCTAAAGGCCAGTGTTTAAGCCAAGGCAGAAGAAGCAGGGAAAGAAACTCAGAAGTGATTTAAAAGGTATAGAAGAAGTAGAAAAAAGTAGAGTTGTGCAAAGCAAGAGAAAGTTCTGGAAAAGAAGAAAATGTCAACAGTGTAAAATCCTGCAGGAGAAGCAAATCAAATATGCTGATAAAGGGCCCCTAAATAGGCCAAAAATAGTTTCTAAACAACTGGGTTCCTCCCTCCTGCCCCTACTGTTATATTCAATGTCATAAATTCATGATCAATTCTAGTCGCAGGACTAGTTTCCAGGCCCCAGGCTCCCAGTCTTGACTTTCACAGCCACAGGGAAGTATTCCATACAAGCATTCATGACACTTCTGCATCCTTCATTGTTATGAAGATAATAGATGTATTTCCTCAGGCTGGAGGAACAGAACCCAAGAAAACCATACATGTTCTCTACCTTTGTGTTTTGATCCACAATTTTCTTCATATTTTTCAACAGATGATTATTTGGACCACCTTCTTTCTCATTAACATAAACTATTCTGTCCAGGTCGGGAAAGTTCCGGTTCAGATCTATGCCCTGGGCATTGCTTCGACCCACGAACCAGTCCTTCAGCTCACCAAGCTAGAAAAAAAATCAGAAGAAAATCATCAGCTATTTATTGTTAATGTTATTATTTATTTAAAGTCTTCACTAATGGCTTTTAAAATAATTTATAAGACTATTCATTTCAACAGTATCCTCCTACAGTGGCATTTCATTATCTAACTGATACACACATGAAAGTATCAGGTTTAAAGCATTTTTAATGGATATTTTCAAAACATTCTCAATGAACAATATTTTAAATGTTAATTATATATACAAGATGTCCAACATCAAACTGCATATATGTTAGCTATTAATATAGATGGTATGTCTCACAGCACACTACTCTTTACTTGGTTTAAGTAAAATACTCACTGTCTCTGAAAACCACAGCAATCTACTTACAAATACTTGAAAGAATAAATTACTAAAGAAGGTTGAGCACTTAAAATGAGTTTAATGTGAATTATTTACATATTACCTCTCTCTTATAGTCTTAATGAAAAAGTGTGAGCTCTGTAACATTTGTTCAACTTTATAAATTGAAAATTTTCTGCTTAATTCTAAACACTTCATTTCACTAATGATTTAATCCAGGAACTTAATAAATTTCTAGAATATTCATTTATATTCCATCTTTTGTTTTACTATTAATACTAAATTCTAGTACAGAGATAATGTCCATATTCTTAAAGTCATGTAAGTTCAGATAGCTTAGACTGTGAGGAATCAAAATCTATAAGACAAAAAATAGCAGTGATAGTTTTTTGTCCATCCTGACAGTCCTGAATATCACTTTAAAATAGTCAATAATTTAATCCTGTATGTACTAGAATATACTAGAATTTTTCTCTTCATAACTTTAGAAATTATATCAACATTGTACATACAAAAATTCACTGGGTTTTTTACAAGGTCAAACGGTAACTGGATCTTTTATATTTAATGTACAAAACAAATTCTTAGCTATAGATTAACATACTAAATATATACTTTAATATGTTCCCATTAAACACGAAAATTATTTCAAACTGTAAAAAACAACATATAAACTGTCCTGCATCCCTGTCTAAACAAAAAGGGAGCACACATTTATGAAAACGTAATTACTACCCAGTTTCTCTAACAGTTAAAATTTACTAAATTAGTTTTTTTATTTATGTTAGGAAGGCTTTATTCTGTTTATTTGTTTGTTTTTTACTTTATGGATCATGTATATCAATAGATAAGAAAAGGATTGAGCATCCATAAAACATTATCTAGCCAAATATCCTTATTTCTTTATTTCAGTAGATGGCAATATGATATCATCTCATTTAGAAGGGCTTCCCTGGTGGCTCAGAGATTAAAGCGTCTGCCTCCAATGCGGGAGACCTGGGTTCAATCCCTCGGTCAGGAAGATCCCCTGGAGAAGGAAATGGCAATCCACTCCAGTATTCTTGCCTGGAGAATCCCATGGACGGAGAAGCCTAGTAGGTTATAGTCCACGGGGTCGCAAAGAGTCAGACACGACTGAGCGACTTCACCTTCACCTCATTTAGAAACAGCAATGGCCTCTCTTTCATACATGGGATTAGATAGCTGTCAACTTTCTGGATTTTTAGAAAGAACGTTACCTAGTGACAAACATGAATAAACAAATATGATTCATTTAACAATAACCAAACAATTACTTATTGACTTATAAAATTTCTCATTTGGAATTTCTGTGGAAGAAACCCTCACCCATCATTCCTTACCTTCTGAACTTTTTCCTTACCCAGAAACTTAACACCATTTCACTTATACTCAGCCCTGCACTCTCTGTAAGCTTCATGTGAGCATATATTCCTTGTCTATAGGTATATATGTACAAAACTTTAAAAAAAATCATGCTCTGCTGTGATCTGACCCACACCCACCTGAGATGCTGCCTTTTCAAAGCCATCAGGGTTCAGGGAAGGCATGATGTGGATTCGAGTGTTGTGGATCAGCTGGACAATTGTCTCATTCCCTTTTTGGTACTCATTGCACAGGTACTGGGCCAGAAAAATGAGCAGCTCCCGTCCGACAGCTTCATTGCCATGCATATTCCCAATGTATTTAAATTCAGGCTCACCTAAAAGCCCCAAAATAAATAGTATAGAGACTTTTTCTATCATACCAAAGAAAAGGCAAATAACACACAGTGTTAAAAAAAAAAAGTTGTACAGTTACTAACTTATTACACAAAGATTATAACTTCTTTGCCCTCCATAGTTGATGTCTAAGAAATCTAATCTAAGCATAAAATACTTAACATTTCCCTTCCATCTTTTGAGTTCTGTCTTCCCAGTCTCCCACTTATTGTACACTGAATTTTGATGCCCCAAATCATAAGTTTAAATCCTAAGTTTGAATGTAATTGTATCTGAAGATATGGCCCTTAATGAGATAATTAAGGTTAAATGAGGTCACAACTCAGAAGGACTACTGCCCTTATAAGAAAATGAAGAGAGAGATAGCAGAAGCAAGAAGAGCTACAATCCTAGAGCCTGCAAAATTAAAGCAACAATCACAGAAAGTTAGACAAAATGAAAATGCAGGGGATTATGTCCTAGATAAAGGAACAAGATAAAATACCCAGAAAAAAAAATAACTAAATGAAGTAGAGATAGTCAAACTTATAAAAAAAAAAAATTCAGACTAATTATAATGAACATGACCCAGGATCTCAGATAAAGAATGGAGGCAAAGACCAAGAAGATGCAAGAAAAGGTTAACAAAGGCCTAGAATAACTAAAGAACAAACAGGGATGAACAATACAATAACTGAAGTGAAAAATATACTAGAAGGAATCAATACCAGAATAACTGAGACAAATGAATAGATAAGTGACCTGGAAGAAAGAATGGTGGAAATCACACTGAAGAACAGAATAAAGAAAAAAGAATGAAAAGAAATGAAGATAGGTTAAGAGACCTCTGGGACAACATTAAATGCACCAACATTCACATTATAGGGGACCCAGAGGGAGAAAGAGAGAGGATATGAGAAAATATTTGAAGTCATGATAGCTGAAAACTTCCCTAATAAGGAAAAGGAAGCAGTCAACCAAGTCCAGCAAGCACAGAGAATCCCACACAGGATAAACAAAATGAGAAACATATCGAGACACATACTAATCAAATTGACAAAACTAAGACAAAGAAAAAATATTAAAAGTAACAAGGGAAAAATGAAAAATAACTCACAAGGAAACTCCCATAAGGCCATCAGATAATTTATCAGCAGAAACAATGGAAGCTGAAAGGATATATGTAAAGGTGTGAAAGGGAAGAATATATAACCAAGAAAACTCGACCCAGTGAGAATCTCATTCATATTTGATGGAGACATAAAAAGCTTTACACATAACTAAAAGCTAAGAGAACTCAGCATCACCAGACCAATTTTACAACAAATGCTAAAGGACTCCTCTAGGCAGAAAAGAGAATAACAATTCTAAGGAAAAATAATTCTACACATTCAGTTCAGCACAGTTCACTCTGTCATGTCCAACTCTTTGTGACTACACAGACTGCAGCACACCAGGCTTCCTTGTCCTTCAGCACCTCCCAGAACATGCTCAAATTCATGTCCATCAAGCTGATGGTGCCATCCAACAATCTCATCCTCTGTTGTCCCCTGCTCTTCCTGTCTTCAATCTTTCCCAGATCAAGGTCTTTTCCCAGGATCAAGGTCTTTTCCATTCAGTCAGCTCTTCTCATTAAGTGGTCAAAGTATTGGAGCTTCAGCATCAGTCTTTCTGATGAATATTCAGGGTTGATTCCCTTTTCGTTTGACAGGTCTGATCTTCTTGTAATCCAAGGGACTCTCAAGAGTCTTCTACAGTGCCACAGCTCAAAAGCATAAATTTTTGGGCACTCAGCTTTCGTTATGGTCCAACTCTCACATCCATACATGACTAATGGAAAAACCATAGCTTTGACTAGATGGACCTTTGTTGGAAGTAATGCCTTTGCTGTTTAATACGCTGTCTAGGTTTGTCATAGCTTTTCTTCAAAGGAGCAAACATCTTTCAATTTCATGGCTGTAGTCACCATCTGCAGTGATTTTGGAGCCCAAGAAAATAAAGTCTCTCACTGTTTCCATTGTTTCCCTATTTGCCACAAAGTGATAGGACCAGATGCCATGATGTTTGTTTTTGAATGTTGAGTTTTAAGCCAGCTTTTTTCATGCTCCTCTTTCATTTTCATCAAGAGGCTCTTTAGTTCCTCTTGCTTTCTACCATAAGATTAGTGTCATCTGCATATCTGAGGTTATTGACATTTTTCCCAGCAATTTTAACTCCAGGGTGTGTTTCATCCAGCCCAGTATTTCGCATGATGCACTCTGCATACAAGTTAAGTAAGTAGGATGATAATATACAGCCTCAAAATACTCCTTTCTCAGTTTGGAACCAGTCTGTTGTTTCATGTCCCATTTTAACTGTTGCTTCTTGACTGGCATACAAATTTCTCAGGAGGCAGGTAAAGTGGTCTGTATTCCCATCTCTTGAAGAATTTTCTACAGTTTATTGTGATCCACATAGTCAAAGGCTTTGGTGTAATCAATAAAGTAGAAGTAAATGTTTTTCTGGAACTCTCTTGCTTTGTCTGTGGTCCAAAGGATGTTGGCAATTTGGTTCCATTGCCTTTTTTCTGGTTCCTCTGACTTTTCTAAATCCGCCTTCAGCATCTGGAAGTTCTCAGCTCACATATTGTCAAAACCTAGCTTGGAGAATTTTGAGCATTACTTTGCTAGTGTGTGAGAAGTGTACATTTGCATGGTAGTTGGAACATTCTTTGGCACTACCTTTCTTTGGGATTGGAAGGAAAATTAACCTTTTCCAGTCCTGTGGCCACTGCCGAGTTTTCCAAATTTGCTGGCATATTGAGTGCAGCACTTTCACAGCATCATCTTTGAGGGTTTTAAATAGCTCAACAGTAATTCCATCACCTCCAGTAGCTTTGCTTGTAGTGATGCTTCCTAAGGCCCACTTGCTTGCATTCCAGGATGTCTGGCTCTAGGTGAATAATTACATCATAGTTATCTGGGTCATGAAGATCTTTTTGTATAGTTCTTTGGTGTATTCTTGCCACCTCTTCTTAATATCTTCTGCTTCTATTAGGTCCATATAGTTTCTGTCCTTTATTGTGCCCATCTGTACATGAAATATTCCCTTGGTATCTCTAATTTTCTTGAAGAGATCTCTAGTCTTTCCCATTCTATTGTTTTCCTCTATTTCTTTTCTTGATCACCGAGGAAGACTTTCTTGTATCTCCTTGCTATTCTTTGGAAATCTGACTGTTTCCATGTTGAACAGTTCTATGATGAACTATAAGACCTTCTAGAACAAACACCAAAGAAAAAAAGATGTCCTTTTCATCATAGGGGACTAGAATACAAATGTAAGAAATCAATAAATACCTGGAGTAACAGGCAAGTTTGGCCTTGGAGTACAAAATGAAGCAAGGGAAAGGCTAATAGAATTTTGCCAAGAGAATGCNCCAAAGGAAAAAAGATGTCCTTTTCATCATAGGGGACTAGAATACAAATGTAAGAAATCAATAAATACCTGGAGTAACAGGCAAGTTTGGCCTTGGAGTACAAAATGAAGCAAGGGAAAGGCTAATAGAATTTTGCCAAGAGAATGCACTGGTCATAGCAAGAGATGACTTTATCATTAGACTTCACCAGATGGTCAATATCGAAATCAGATTGATTATATTCTTTGCAGCCAAAGATGGAGAAGCTCTATACAGTCAGCAAAAACAAGACTGGGTGTTGACTGTGGCTCAGATCATGAACTCCTTATTGCAAAATTCAGACTTAAATTGAAGAAAGTGAGATAAACCACTAGATCATTCAGGTATGACCTAAATCAAATCCCTTATGATTATACAGTGGAAGTAACAAATAGATTGAGGGATTAGATTTGATATACAGAGTGCCTGAAGAACTATGGACAGAGGTTCTACACATTCAAACTATTATATCAAAACCTCATGGGAACAGGAAACCCCAAAGCTACAATAGATATACACACACAAAAGAAAAAGTAATGCAAACACAAAAATAAAGATGGTAATCAAACCACAGGAGATAAGAACAAAAGAGAAAGAGAAGAAAAAAAGACCAACAAAAACAAATATAAAACATTAAGCAAATGGCAATAAGAATACAAATCTCAATAATTGCCTTAAATATAAATGTACTAAATATACCAACTGGAAGACATAGACTTGTGTGGATTTAAAAGACAATATCTTTATATATGCTTTCTAAAAAATACCTACCTCAGACCTAGGGACACATACAGACTGAACATGAGGGGATGGAAGAAGGTATTCCATGTAAATGGATATAAAATGAAAGCTGGAAAATCAGTATTCATAGCAGAGTAAATATACTTTAAAACAAAAACTGTTACAAGAGACAAAAAGGGACACTACATAATGATCAAGGGATCAATCTAAGAAGATTTAACAATTATAAGTATACATGCACACATCATAGGAGCACCTCAATATATAAGGCAAATAAGAACAGCCATAAAGGGAGAAATTAACAGTAACACAATAATAGTGAGGGAAGTCAGCACCCAATTTTCATCAATGGGCAGATCATCCAAACAGAAAATCAAGAAGAAAACACAGGCTTTAAATGACAAATTAGACCAGATGGACCTAATTGATATTTATAGAGCATTCCATCCAAAAGCAGCAGATTACACATTCTTTTCATGTGCACATGGAATATTCTCCAGGATTGACTACATGCTAGACCACAAAGCAAGCCTTAAAATTTAAGAAAACTGCAATCATATCAAGCATCTTTTCTGATCACAACATTATGAGATTAGAAATAAACTATAGGAAAAAAATACAAAAAACACAAACAATCAGGGCTCAACAATATTCTACTAAACAACCAATGGATCACTGAGTAAATCAAAAAATACCTAGAGACAAATGAAGGTAAAAGCACACTGATTCAAAACCTAAGGAATGCAGCAAAAGCAGTCCTAAGAGGGAAGTTTATTGCAATACAATCTTACCTCAGGAAACAAGAAAAGTCTCAAAGAAACAACTTAACCTACATCTAAAACAACTAGAGAAAGAATAAATAAAGAATAAATAAAACCTTAAGTTAGTAGAAGCAAATAAACCATAAAGATCAGAGCAGAAATAGATGAAACAGAGACCAAAAAAACAATAACAAAGATCAATGAAACCTGAAAAGATAAAAAAGATTGATAAACCTTTAGCCAGACTCTTCAAGAGAAAAGGAGAGGGCTCATATCAATAAAGTTAGAAAAGAAAAAGAACTTACAGTTGACACCATAGATATACAAAGGATCACAAGAGACTACTACCAGCAACTATGCGCCAATTAAACAGATAACCTAAAAAAAAATGTATAAATTCTTAGAAAGATAAAGTCTCCCAAGACTGAATCAGGAAGAAATAGAAAACATGAACAGACTAATCACAACACTGAAATTGAAACTGTGTTTTTAAATTTTCCAATAAACAAAAGTCCAGGACCAGCTGGCTTCATAGTTGAACTTTATCAAACATTTAGAGAAGACTTACTATGTATCCTTCTAAGAAGATTAACAGTCATGTAGGAAGGCCAGGGTTCCCCAAGCAGCAGGAGGAAATAAACTACAAGTGGCAGACATTTTTTTGTCTTCTAATTCTGGGCTGTCATGATGACACCTGGTTCTGCCTGAACTCAACTTTTCTCAAACCTTGAGCTAACCCATGCATTTTTCTCATGGAAATGTTTTTCTTAAGTGATGTTAATGAACTATGTATTTGCTTGGAAATCTACCTTTCTTCAAGATTCATGTCAATGAATGTTTTATGGCCCAGGACTACTTCCCTTGTGTCAGTGCTATCTCAAAATGCATATTGTAAGTGAGGGGGCCATGTGCAACTCTCTCAGTCTTGAGATAATTCTTTTATCTGATTAGCAGCTTGCTAATGCCTGCAGTGCAGGAGACCCAGGTTTGATCCCTGGGTTGGGAAAATCCCCTGGAGAAAGAAATGGCAACCCATTCCAGTATCCTTGCCTGGAAAATCTCATGGACAGAGGAACCTGGTGGGTTGCAGTCCATGGAGTTTCAAAGAGTCGGACACAACTGAGCAACTAACGCTTACCACTAACAGGTATATAACACTTTGTTAAGAGCTCATGCGAAGAGTTGACTCATTGGAAAAGACTCTGATGCTGGGAGGGATTGGGGGCAGGAGGAAAAGGGGATGACAGAGGATGAGATGGCTGGATGGCATCACCGACTCAATGGACGTGAGTTTGAGTGAACTCCGGGAGTTGGTGATGGACAGAGGCCTGGTGTGCTGCAGTTCATGGGGTCGCAAAGAGTTGGACATGACTGAGCGACTGAACTGAACCAAACTGAAGAGCTAGCAAGGGGGCACTCTTTCTGTCCCCTTCTGATGTCTATGTCAGAAGCTTTCTCTATCTCTTTTATACCTTAATAAAACTTTGCTACGCAAAAGTTCCGAGTGATCAATCCTCATCACTGCCTGTGGATCAAAATCCTCTCCTCCAGAGGCCATGAATCCTGGTGTCACTCACAGCTCACAGCCAGAGCCTTTCACTTCTGAAAATGTTCCAGAAAAACTGCAAAGCAGAACAATTCCCAAACTCATTCTGAGGCCACCATCACCTTGATACCAAAACCAGATAAAGATATCACCAAAAAGAAAAATTACAGGCCAATACCACTGTAAAGAATCTGCCTGCAAGGTAGGAGACCTGGGTTTGATCCCTGAGTTGGGGATATCTCTTGAAGGAGGGCATGGCAACCCAGTCCAGTATTCTTGCCTGGAGAATCCCCAAGGACAGAAGAGCATGGCAAGCTACAGTTCATGGGGTTGCAAAGGGTCAGACACAACTGAGCAACTAATCACACATACATATCATTGGTGAACACAGATGCAAAAATCCTTAACAAATATTAGAATTCTGAATTCACAATCAATTAAAAAGGATCATGTACCATGATCAAGTAGACTTTATCCCAGAGATACAAGGATTTTTCAATATCAGCAAATCAATCTGTAAGATATACCATATCAACAAATTGAAGAATAAAAACCATATGATCATCTCAATAGATGTGGGAAAGTTTTTGATAAAATTCAACAGCTATTTATGATAAAAGCTCTCCAGAAAGTTGTCATACAAGGTAACATACCTCAACATAATAAAGCCCATATACAACAAACCTGCAGCTAACATCATACTCAGTTGTGAAAAGGTGAAAGCATTTCCTCTAAGATCAGGGGCAAGATAAGGATATCCACTCTCACAACCTTTATCCAACATAGTTTAGAAAGTCCTGGCTACAACAATCAGAGAAGAAAAAGAAATAAAGGAATGCAAGTTGGAAAAGAAGAAGTTAAACTGTCACTGTTTGCAGATGACATAAACTATACATAGAAAATCCTAAAAATGCTACCAGGAAACTACTAAAGCTCATCCAGGAATCTGGTAAAATTACAGATTATAAAATTCATACACAGAAATCTTTTGCATTTCTATACACTAACAATGAAAGTTCAGAAAGAAAAATTCAAGAAACAGTCCCATTTACCACTGCACCAAAAAGAATAAGATACCTAGGAGTATACCTATCTAATGAGAAAAAGACTGTACTCTGAAAACTATAAGATGCTGATGAAAGAAATTGAAGAATACACAAGCAAATGGAAGATATACCATGTTTGTGGATTAGAAGAATCAATATCATCAAAATGACTGTCATACCCAAGGCAATCTACAAGATTTAATGCAATTATTAACTAATTACCAATCGCATTTTTCACAGAACTAAAACAAAAATCTTAATATTTGTATGGGATTAAAAACCTCTAATAGCCAAAGCAATTTTGAGAAAGAAAAATGGAGCTGGAAGAATCAAGCTCCCTGACTTCAGACTATAAAAGCTATAGCCATCAAAGCAGTAAGGTATTATGGAATAGGATAGAAAGCCCAGAAATAAACCCATACACCTGTGGTCAATTAATCAATGACAAAGGAGACAAAACTAAAGAATAGTGGAAAGCCAGTCTCTTTAATAAATAGCGCTGGGAAAACTGGACAGCTACATGTAAGAAAATTAAACTAGATCATTCTTTTAAGCCACACACACACAAAATGTTCAAATGGATAAAAGACCTAAATGTGAGACTTCAGTTCAGTTCAGTTCAGTTCAGTCGCTCAGTCATGTCCGACTCCATGAATTGCAGCACAATTCAGGCCTCACCAACTGCCGGAGTTCCCTCAAACTCATGTCCATCGAGTCAGTGATGCGATCCAGTCATCTCATCCTCTGTCATCCCCTTTTCTTCCTGCCCCCAATCCCTCCCAGCATCAGAGTCTAGACACTATTAAACTCCTTAGAGGAAAACATAGGCAGAACACTCTCTAACATAAATCACAGCAATATCTTTTTCAATCTATCTCCCAAAATAATGGAAATAAAAACAAAAATAAACAAATGAGACCTACTTAAACTCAAAAGCTTTTGCACAACAAGAAAGCAATAAGCAAAACAAAAAGACCACCAATGGATTGGGAGAAAATATTGGCAAATGATGTGACCCACAATGCATTAGTCTCCAAAATTTACAAATAGTTCATAAGGCTTTATATCATCAAAACAAACAACCCAATCAAAAACTGGGCAGAAGACCTATATAGACATTTCTCCAAAGACATACTATGACCAAGAGCCACATGAAAAGAGTTTCAACATCACTAATTATTACAGAAATGCAGAACTGCAATGAAATATCACACAAGTCAGAATGGCTATCATAAAAAAAATCCATAAACAATAAATGCTGGAGAGGTGTGGAGNCATACCCAAGGCAATCTACAAGATTTAATGCAATTATTAACTAATTACCAATCGCATTTTTCACAGAACTAAAACAAAAATCTTAATATTTGTATGGGATTAAAAACCTCTAATAGCCAAAGCAATTTTGAGAAAGAAAAATGGAGCTGGAAGAATCAAGCTCCCTGACTTCAGACTATAAAAGCTATAGCCATCAAAGCAGTAAGGTATTATGGAATAGGATAGAAAGCCCAGAAATAAACCCATACACCTGTGGTCAATTAATCAATGACAAAGGAGACAAAACTAAAGAATAGTGGAAAGCCAGTCTCTTTAATAAATAGCACTGGGAAAACTGGACAGCTACATGTAAGAAAATTAAACTAGATCATTCTTTTAAGCCACACACACACAAAATGTTCAAATGGATAAAAGACCTAAATGTGAGACTTCAGTTCAGTTCAGTTCAGTTCAGTCGCTCAGTCATGTCCGACTCCATGAATTGCAGCACAATTCAGGCCTCACCAACTGCCGGAGTTCCCTCAAACTCATGTCCATCGAGTCAGTGATGCGATCCAGTCATCTCATCCTCTGTCATCCCCTTTTCTTCCTGCCCCCAATCCCTCCCAGCATCAGAGTCTAGACACTATTAAACTCCTTAGAGGAAAACATAGGCAGAACACTCTCTAACATAAATCACAGCAATATCTTTTTCAATCTATCTCCCAAAATAATGGAAATAAAAACAAAAATAAACAAATGAGACCTACTTAAACTCAAAAGCTTTTGCACAACAAGAAAGCAATAAGCAAAACAAAAAGACCACCAATGGATTGGGAGAAAATATTGGCAAATGATGTGACCCACAATGCATTAGTCTCCAAAATTTACAAATAGTTCATAAGGCTTTATATCATCAAAACAAACAACCCAATCAAAAACTGGGCAGAAGACCTATATAGACATTTCTCCAAAGACATACTATAACCAAGAGCCACATGAAAAGAGTTTCAACATCACTAATTATTAGAGAAATGCAGAACTGCAATGAAATATCACACAAGTCAGAATGGCTATCATAAAAAAAATCCATAAACAATAAATGCTGGAGAGGTGTGGAGAGAAGGGAACCTTCCTGACCTCTTGGTGGGTGTGGAAGTTGGTACAGCCACTATGGAGAACAGTATGGAAGTTTCTTAACAAACTAAAAATAAAGCTACACTATGACCCTGAAACTCTCCTCCTGGAATATATCTAGAGAAAAACATGGTTCTAAGGGATACAAGCTCCCCAAGCATCACTACAGCACTATTTACAATAGCCAAGGGAAAGAATGAAATAATGCTATTTGCAGCAACATCATGGACACAGAGATTGTCATACTGAGTGAAATAAGTCAGACAGATAAAGAGAAACATCATGATATCCCTCATATGCAGAATCTAAAAAAAAAAAAAAAGAAACAAATGAATTTATCTACAAAATAGAAACAGCCTCACATACTTAGAGAAGGAAATTATGGTTACAGGGGTTGGGGAGGAAAGATGGGGAATGGATTGTTACATAGTTTGGGATCAACATGTACACACTGCTATATATATCATGGATAACAAAATAAGGACCTAAGTATGGCACAGGGAACTCTAAAAGTTATGTGGCAGCCTGGATGGGAAGGGAGTTTGGGGAGACCGGATATACATATATGTATTACTGAGTTCCCTTTGCTGTCCACATGAAACTACCACAACTTTGCTAAT
Source organism: Raphicerus campestris (assembly GCA_006410735.1). Classification (NCBI taxonomy): domain Eukaryota; kingdom Metazoa; phylum Chordata; class Mammalia; order Artiodactyla; family Bovidae; genus Raphicerus; species Raphicerus campestris. The sequence goes on along the minus strand of SJYW01001745.1, from coordinate 676,489 downwards.
TGGCTATACTCCAATATAAAATTAAAAGTTAAAAAAAAAAAAAAAAGAAGAGGAGGAAGAGACACCAAAGAATCCTCCCTACCCACCCTCTCTCTTCAGATGCATGAAGAAAAGGCAATATGAGGACACTGTGGACAGGCAGCTACCTAAAAGCCAGGAAGAGGGATCTCACTAGGAAAAAACACTGCATAAACCTTGACCTTGGAATCCCAGCTTCTAGAGCTGTGAGAAAACAAGTGTCCATTGTGGCATTTTCTTACGGCAGCCAGAGTGGACGTATATACCACTCTGGCCCCAGTAACTAATAATAGTACATTCTGTGCCTCCTATCCTTAAACACTGAACTTCCATGTTTTCTTACTTAGCCCCTATCAAACATCTTAAAATAGGTATTATTATCCACCTCTATTTTAAGGTAAGCAAACTAAAATTCAGACTGCTTAAGAGGCCTTACCTCAGTTACACAGCCAATAGACGCAGGACTCAAATGTTGGTCTCTTCATTTAGTTAAGAATCTACATTTTCTTTTTTTTAAACCATTTTTTTTAACCATCATGACTAAAGCACGAACTTCTAGAATCAGACTGTGTGTGTTCAAATCCTGGCAGCAATTCTTGCTGGCTGGCCTCAAGCAGTTATTTTAGCTCTCTGTTGCTCTATTTCCCCACTTATACACAAAATGCTAGATTCTACCTCACAATGTTACTATAAGAACTAAGTGAAATAATGAGCAGCAAAACAAACAAACAAGGGCCATGCGTTTGCTATAATTTTTTAAATATCATTATCTTATCACATTATCTTGTCATTGTGAGAAGATTTACCTCACATAATCTAGTTTTCTCTTTGCAAAAGTTCACTAAAATACTGAAGACACTTATTATCATTATCATAGAAATGCAGGAAAAGAAGATAAGTTTTGTTGAAGGGCCAGAATTCAAACATAAATCATGCTGCCCATTCCCCTGCATTTTACAAGGAGTAATAAAACTGCAGAGCATGGCTGCAAAATAATCTGAATTAATCTGTTGTTCTGATCCTTTCTGCTTCACCCATCCAACAGGCCCAGTTTCTGCAGTGGAAAAGACCTTCCCATTTAAAAAAAAAAAAAAAGGAAGTTGGAATTATCCTCTCAGAAATACATTATCTAAATATTTTCTGTGTGATTTGGGTGACCACTAACTTTAGAAACCATGTCCCTTGTGATTTCTCAGCCTGAGCTGAAGCTAATCCTAACCTAAGGATCAGGAGGGAACACTCAGAGGTATATTTATAAAGTCTCCATAAAACTACACTCAAGGACTCGTCCAGAAGGTATGTATGTGGGAAGCAAGTTTTCTTTCCTTCTGATTTCATAGTCATAATACTATGACTATTAATAGTCATAATATTTCATAGTTATAAAATTCAAGTCATAATCTTGTACCTTTCTGTCAAACTCACCCTCTCAGTGTGTGTGTTGGTGGGACTGAGGTGCAGGGGAAGCTGCCACAGTCCACTGAGACTGGACCAAGAGAAAACAGAGACCAGGATGCCAGGGGATCTTAGAAGCCTGCCTCCCCAAAGTATCTGAGGAGATTGCAATGTCGGAGGCTTTCTGGTCCTGTTGCTTTACCCCTGTACAACTTGAAGCTTCAGTCACTCAAAAGAGCTTGGCCCACAACCCATAACGAACGCATTGAAATTTTCTATTACTCTTCTGGATTAAAAAAAAAACAAAAATTCTTTAATGACTTAAAGGAGAAATAGCAAACTCAGTCACTTAGCCACATTTGGCTGCCAGAGCCTAAACTTGTGTTTGAATTTGAATGCTCCAACATAGAGCATGCAGTTTCCAGTCTGCTACATGTGGCGCCTTACCGTATCACTGCTTTATTTGTTTCCAGAGTCAAAAAATTTCCAGTGTGGTTTTGCTTCTTTAACTACATAGAAAATCTCAGAAACAAAGCTCTCTCAATATGCTTATTATATTTGTAAGAAGGTAGTAATGGCAACAGCAATGCTTTAGGCTGACACAAAGGTAGGATTGTAAAGGTCATTTTACAGAAGACACTCATATATGGAAATGAAGTTCAAGGCATACATGAATTAGCAAAAGAAAATAAAGTGTATTTTTATATACTTCTTTGGTCTTCAGGGATAAATTTGATTGCTAGATAATGCTATCACCAGAATATAGAAGAGCTATGATCTTTTAGCGCTTCCCTTGTGGCTCAGATGGTAAAGAATTTGCCCACAGTGTGGGAGACCTGGGTTCAATCCCTAGGTTGGAAAGATCCCCTGGAGAAGGGCATGGCAAGCCACTCTAGTATTCTTGCCTGGAGAATCCCCATAGACAGAGGAGCCTGGGGGGCTACAGTCCATGGGGTCACAAAAAGTCAGACACAACTGAGTGAGTAAGCACGGCACAGCATGGCACATGATCTTTTAAGTCTACTGTCTTTTGAAATAAGGAAGAATCGCAGTTCAAATACAGCATTTGTTGAATGTATGCAAATATGCAAATCCCAATGTCAGACAGTAAGGGGCACCCAAAGCAAGTAAAGCAGCACTCTTAAATTCAAGGAATGCAGGGTCTGGAGGAGGGTGCAGACATGCAGACAGCAGTCAGAAGGGAGGAGGCAACCATGAAGAAGAAAGAAATGCTGGATCCATAATCAACCAGCTTCAAGTCCCCAAGATGAAATGTTGCCACCACCGCTTTGGCCTCTCTCTAGCCCTTTTCCCTCCCAAGGCCAGATCTATTTTTTGAGAAATGAAATATTTTTTGCCATATCAGTAAACAAAGATGTTGCAGCCAGCAGTGGTTACAGCCCTCCAATGTCAGCTGGTGAGCCCTAAGGGCACTCAGGAAGAAGAAAAATACTTGTGATTTAGCACTCATCAGACTGCAGCCATTCCATACGATGAACACCAAGGGAGCTCAGGATGTGAAAAACATAATATACTGGCCCCAGCTAGGTGAAGTACACCTGACAGGAATGATTTCAGTGAGCCCAGACTCTTCAACCTTCCTGTATATAGAGAAGTGCTAAATTCTTTACTTGGAATGCCTGGTTTTCTTTCAGTGCAGTTCAGTTCAGTTCAGTTCACTCACTCAGTTGTGTCCAGCTCTTTGCGACCCCATGGACTGCAGCATGCCAGGCCTCCCTGTTCATCACCAATTCCTGGAGTTTACTCAAACTCGTGTCCTTTGAATCAGTGATGCCATCCAACCATCTCATCCTCTGTCATTCCCTTCTCTTTTCTTCAGTCTTTCCCAGCATCAGGGTCTTCTTCAGTGAGTCAGCTCTTACCATCAGGTGGCCAAAGTATTTGAGTATCAGCTTCAACATCAGTCCTTTCAATGAACATTCAGGACTGATTTCCTTTAGGATGGACTGGTTGGATTTCCTTGCAGTCCAAGGGACTCTCAAGAGTCTTCTCCAACACCACAGTTCAAAAGTATCAATTTTTCTGCACTCAGCTTTCTTTATAGTCCAACTCTTACGTCCATACATGACTTCTGGAAAAACCATAGCCTTAACTAGATGGACCTTTGTTGGCAAAGTAATGTCTCTGCTTTTTAACATGCTGTCTAGGTTTTCTTCCAAGGAGTAAATGTCTTTTAATTTCATGGCTGCAGTCACCATCTGCAGTGACTTTGGAGCCCAATAAAATAAAGCCTGACACTGTTTCCACTGTTTTCCCATCTATTTCCCATGAAGTGATGGGACTGCATGCCATGATCTTTGTTTCCTGAATGTTGAGTTTTATGCCAACTTTTTCAGTCTCCTCTTTCACTTTCATCAAGAGCCTCTTTAGTTCCTCTTCAATTTCTGCCATAAGGGCGGTGTCATCTCCATATCTGAGATTATGGATATTTCTCCCGGCAATCTTGATTCCACCTTGTGCTTCATCCAGCCCAGCATTTCTCATGATGTAGTCTTCATATAAGTTAAATAAGCAGGGTGACAATATACAGCTTTGACGTACTCCTTTCCCAATTTGGAACCAGTCTGTTGTTCCATGTCCAGTTCTAACTGTTGCTTCCTCACCTGCATACAGATTTCTCAGGAGGCGGGTCAGGTGGTCTGGTATTCCCATCCCTTTCAGAATTTTCCACAGTTTATTTTGATCCACACAGTCAAAGGCTTTGGCATAGTCAATAAAGCAGAAATAGATGTTTTTCTGGAACTCTCTTGCTTTTTTTATGATCCACTGGATGTTGGCAATTTCATCTCTGGTTCCTCTGCCTTTTCTAAAACCAGCTTGAACATCTGGAAGTTCATAGTTCACGTATGAACTTGTTGAATTTGTTGACGCCTGGTTTGGAGAATTTTCAGCATTACTTTGCTAACATGTGAGTAGAGTACAATTGTGCAGTAGCTTGAGCATTGTTTAGCATTGCCTTTCTTTGGGGCTGCAATGAAAACTGACCCTTTCCAGTCCTGTGGCTACTGCTGAGTTTTCCAAATTTGTTGTTATATTGAGTGCAGCACTTTCACAGCATCATCTTCCAGGATTTCAAGTAGCTCAACTGGAATTCCATCACTTCCACTAGCTTTGTTCATAGTAATGCTTCCTAAGATCTACTTGACTTCACATTCCAGGATGTCTGGCTCTAGGTGAGTGATCATACCATTGTGGTTATCTGGGCCATGAAGATCTTTTTTGTATAGTTCTTCTGTGTGTTCTTGCCACCTTCTTAATATATTCTTTCTCTGTTAGGTCCATACCACTTCTGTTCTTTATTGTGCCCATCTTTGCATGAAATATTCCCTTGGTATCTCTAATTTTCTTGAAGAGATCTCTAGTCTTTACCATTCTATTGTTTTCCTCTATTTCTTTGCACTGATCACTGAGGAAGCCTTTCTTATCTCTCCTTTCTATTCTTTGGAACTCTGCATTCAAATGAGTATATCTTTTTTTTTCTCCTTTGCTTTTCACTTCTCTTATTTGCTTAGCTATTTGTAAGGCCTCTTCAGAAAGCTATTTTGCTTTTTTGCATTTTTTTTTTTCTTGAGGATGGTCTTGCTCCCTGTCTCCTGTACAATGTCAGAACATCCGTCCATGGTTTTCTTTAATTAACTATAATCTTTTGATATTCAGACTACCTGCCCTTTGTTGCAAAACTTCTAAATAACCTGGTTCCTCCCTGTGCCTCCTTGGGGCAGTTCTCTCAGGGTTACTTAAGATGCNACTATAATATTTTGATATTCAGACTACCTGCCCTTTGTTGCAAAACTTCTAAATAACCTGGTTCCTCCCTGTGCCTCCTTGGGGCAGTTCTCTCAGGGTTACTTAAGATGCTGTCTTCTGGGCTTGGAGTTCTAAAAATTCCCACTGAATAAAATATAACTCTCAGCTTTAAGTTGTGAGCATTTTTAAGTTGACACTTTTTTTAAAAAATACAGTCCTCATCTGGTTCCCTCTTCATGAAAATCCATCAGCTAACTTCCCACTGGCCTGTACCATAAACATCAAAGTTCTCCATAGTGTTACATCAGGCAGGTAGCTGGATATGAGCAGAAAAAGGGAAGCATGAGCCAGGTGGCAGGACACCATGCATCTTGTAAACAGTGTACATCCATGGGCAGATAAAGAAAAGGAAGAACCTTCAGACTGATAGGATACCATACATTTTGAGGCAGACAAAGAAAGGTAGGAAGAGGCAAGAATCTGCAATGTCCAAATGTAACCTGTTGCTTATTATGTTGTCATTACAATAAAATTAGCCTAGAAGCTAAGAAGTACTCATCAGGCACTGATGCCATAACAATTCTAATCTAAGCTAAATAAGGACAAAAATCCCTCCTCCCCTTGGAAAGGTGGAGGTGGGATGAAAATCAAGGAAGAAGACCCTCCAAACTTCTTCCCTAATGAATATTCTACCCATTCATTTGTATGCCCCTCATAACCAGCTTGCCAAAGGAACCCAGCTACTCACTTGTCTGCCAGCTCTCCCTCAGAGAGCATATTCTTACTTAAATAAACCCTCACTTTACTTTCTTGATTTCCCTGTCTCATTTCTGAATGAGGGGTCTGGTCTGAGGACTCTGGTGTCTCCTGAGCACCATCTCCTCTCCCATCTTCCAGCCATACTTTCTTCAGCACAGGGTTCTTCCTGTGATGCTCTTTACTCCTCACACACGTTTTGCTCTCTCATCTCTATGATCATGGTAACTATAATTTCCTTAGAGCATTTTTGTCACAGTTCAGTTCCTTTGTTATCTTTAATACTTCAGTTGAAAATGTACATTAATCAGAGTGATTATATGTTTAATCCCCACCCCACACTGTATGTAGTAGGATGGTGTCCATGTCAGCTTACATGTTTATCACCTGTGCCTGGCATTGAGTCTGAGACAGAGTGAGAGAATAGTTAAATTCATTATTAAGTAAATAAAGGAATAGTGTTCTTCTAAATCCTATGATCCCAGCAGCATGCTGCTGCTGCTAAGTCTCTTCAGTCGTGCCCGATTCTGTGGGACCCCAGAGATGGCAGCCTACCAGGCTCCCTGGTCCCTGGGATTCTCTAGGCAAGAACACTGGAGTGGGTTGCCATTTCCTTCTAAACTTGCCCTTGAGATGTTCCTTTCTGGAATAGTGAGAGGAATAATTGAATAACTGAAGGGGGCCTTAGGCAGTGTCAGGGAAGTCAAGCCTGAGGCCTCAGTACTTGTTGCCCTGTCTCACATTCTCAGGCAGGAATGGAAATTCTTTGGGAATGAAGGCAACAGTGTTGTGAACAGCTGATCTCCTAGGAAGATTAATCTCCATGATCACAGAGAACCACAAAAACTCTCCAGGCAAGCAGCTCCCTAAGGTTGTTTTTGCTGTAAAGTCCAAACAAAGGATTCTGAAGAGACTTTGCCTTCATAATCTTTAATCCAGAAATAGAGATAAAATGGCAGAATTTAGACTTGGAATAAGCTTCTCTGTGTCAATTTACTTTCAATATGTTTAACAAAAGAGTGACAGCTTTTCCTCAGCACTTTTGTTTTCTGTTGCTATACAGATGGAGTTTACAACAGGATGACATACGCATTCCTGTTTACCAGATCCAGTGTTTAACATGGACGTCATTCCTCGTGGATATAACTGGTGACGCATGTGTACCTGGGCGCAGGCTTATCTCTCTCCTGGCAACAAGAAGAAAAGGCAGCAGCCATGCACCACAGTACACTTGGGGATGATTGTTTTTGCTTTCGTCTTGCTTTGCTCAGTATCTTTTTATGAAGTAGTTACCCTGTTGAGTGATTCTGCAGGTGAGGAATCACACTTGCGCAGGCTGCCTCACATTGGCTCAGGAAGTACAGTTTCCCTGTGGCATCAATTTTTCCTCAGTTTTGTGTACTATCAGTTTTCCAGTTTTCCAGGCACACAGTCCTCAGTTAGGCCAGCATTAAAAGACAGTCAGCTCACAAACCACATTCAGGCTGGGTCAGCTGTTTCTGTCTTTCTCATTTGTGTCTCAGAATGCACCTGAGTGGATCTGTATTCTCATCAGAACAAGATAAGAATAACTTACAAGAATTTTTAAACCTAAGAGTCAAACTTTTATTGAAGTCAGAAATAATAAATACTAAACTGGAGCAAACAAATGATTTTAAACTCTTAATTTTTCCCACGTGTATTGATATGATTTGAATAACTAAATCAGTAAGAAAGGAGAGGGGAAAGGGAGGAAGGAATTTCTATTGCTTTAAAAATAAAACATAAGTATTTTCTACCCCAGAACCCCACATCTTTAGGCTCAGCATTTGAGTGAAGTCTGCAGCTGACAGCAGAATGGCAAACCCCCAAATAGGAGTAATTAATGACCAGAGAGACTATGAAGCAGAATCCATATTCAATCAGCTGAGCCTGAAACAAAATGACCAAACAAATGGGTAAAAGTAAAAAATAATACTGCCTGCCTTTCCCACAAAAAAAATACTCACCTCCTTATTTGACCCAATTAGACCCTCTAATATGTTTTCCTCCTGGAAATAACTGACAGGCCAACTACTGGGTAGAATAATTGATCAAATATTTTAAGGCCCCTTTAAATCTTAGAGTCAGTTATTTAATGACTTTATGGGAAGAAACCTGCAGAGGGAAAATATCCAGTGGAAAATGAGATAAATGTGAAGGTGGGTGGTAAATTGTGAAGTTCTATTTAAGAGGCATAGGGCAATGGCACCCTACTCAGGTACTCTTGCCTGGAAAATCCCATGGACAGAGGAACCTGGTAGGCTGCACTCCATGGGGTTGCTAAGAGTCGGACATGACTGAGTGACTTCACTTTCACTTTTCACTTTCATGCATTGGAGAAGGACATGGCAACCCACTCCAGTGTTCTTGCCTGGAGAATCCTAGGGACGGGGGAGCCTGGTGGGCTGCCGTCTATGGGGTCACACAGAGTCGGACATGAATGATGCAACTATATAGAAAAAATACACAAACTAAGGATACTTTAAGAAAGAACTGGATGATAGTAACAGATCCTTCTCTTTCATCCTGAAAATAGAAATGGAACTCATACCAAGATTAATCCTCCAACATCAAATTATTACCAAAATATAATTTCACTAACTCATTTCAAGTAAAATGTGTGCTCAGTTGTGTCTGACTCTTTGGGACCCCATGGACTGTATCCCCACGAGGCTCTTCTGTCCATGGGATTTTTCAGGGAAGAATACTAGAGTGAGTTGCCATGTTCTACTCCATATAAATTCTCTGGGCAAGATCATTGGAGTAGGTAGCCATTCCCTTCTCCAGGGGATCTTTCTGACCCAGGGATGAATCTCAGGTTTTCTACACTGCATGAAGATTCTTTACCATCTGAGTCAGCAAGGAAGCTGCCACCAGGGAAACACTCAAATACCTCCATATACTTAACTCTGATTACACAGTTCTTAGAGCTAGGGACAATTCCAAATACATGTCCCCTGGTACATGTAATATATTAAACACACTGCTGAATACCTATAGCATCCAAAACTAAAACCCCATTTCTCAAGGATATCATGTTAAAATGAGAACATAATCAATGATTTTGAGAAACAGCTAAACAGTTACACAAGCAGCACAGTCACTGAACTGACTTGATTCACTGTGTAAGCAAGTCAGACACTCCTTTGGAACAGATGGCCTTTTAATCAATGACTTTCCTCCCTCAATGGTAAACCTAAGATTAAGATATTAGTGTTAGTAATGCTTTCCAATTGTTTGACATCCTAACATATTATAGCCTGTAAATCATTCTTACAGAATGAACCCTGCAAGTTTCCTAGAACTTGTGGACAAATAATAGTCATTAATTGTCTCCTGTGTTACCACATCTTAGCAACCTAAAATGCTGAGCAAATTCCTAAAAGAAATGTAAATAAACAATGGAAAAGAGTGACTATGGTTATAAAATTAGATTCCTCTTCTACAGAAGTGATGAGAAGCAAAGAAAGAAGGAAGGGAAAAAAGAAATATTTTAATTAAAATATTTGTTTTCACATGAGAATGCTAGATTACAATGAGAAACTGGTAAATATTTCATAGCCAGCTCTTATCTGTAGCATTTACTAATTTCCATGCTGTAAATACTCCCGCCGTAGCCCATTTGAAGCTATATATCTGAGATTAATTTGCCCACAAATTTACTGAATAGTAAAAAACAGTTCTCATAAACCAGTACAAACGTATTCCAGCATACCACTGCATATGGAGAGCAATTATTTGGGATGTATGACTCTCAGTTTCTTCATAAGTTTTCCAGAAGGGGAATCTGAGGCCTAGAAAATCTAAAGGCTTTTCAAACACACGATAAGCAATATAATCAGATTGGCTTCTACTCTGTCTTTATGTTTCATTTTATACAGGAAGAATTGAGAGAGGTTAGATTTTTTTTTTCTTATATTGAAATAGACCTGTTTTTCCAAAGCATTGCACCATTGTTCATTCATTCTAGGAGGAAGGAAAGATAGAGGTAAGTGGGGAATATTTGGGGGCTGAGTTAATTATCCTAACAGTTACTAATTCACTGGACCATTTGCTCTAAATTTGGCCACAATAAATCAATGAAAAAATTTAACTTTAACCTAGATATTTATCAGCAATTTCATGCCTTCAAAGTTCCTCTGTTCTTCTTACAGTCTTGAACTACAATGCTATCTTTATGATGGAAAAGGCGATATAATTTCTGTGCCTACTCACAGAAGTAAGTATTTAAAATTAGTAATGTGAAACATTTTATAATTACTGAGGAGAGATTGCCCACAAAAACCTTTAGATTCAGAAAAATTTTTGACTTAAAAACACCTTGAAGTGAACAAAGAGACTTTTAATACAGAAATTAGATAAGGCAGATATTGCTTTAATGATGTAGTCTCATGATAGATAATCTTTTTGTAATCAGAGAATTGCTTTAAAGCACCACAAAAATTATGGATCTCCTCAAAAGCTTGGTAGGATGTACTCATTTACTAAAAATGCATCCTTTAAAAGTATCAATTTCTAGTTATTTTAGATAACTCAGAAGATTCTGCTGTCTTTCACCAGTACTCTTTTCAAATAAAATAAATTATAAAGAAAAAGTTATCTAAGAGGCCAGGAATAGAATAGAATTAAAAGAACTGGCACTAGAAAAGAAGAAAAGAAACAGGAAAGGACCTAGTTTCAGACAAGTGATTATAATTCAGTCTTTGCCTACTCTCTAACATATTTGGCTGTGATTGGTATGTCTATTTGAAAAACCATGCTCATGAAGAATTCACTTTGTATCTTGAGAAGATTAGATGTAGCATCAAGTTTCTGACGATTGAAATGTAAGTTTCCTAAAGTTGTTATACAGGGAAGGACTTAATTGATTCTGCAAAAGTCCAGAGGACAAAACTAGAATTGAAATTAGAAGGTTCAAACAAGGAGCATTAACACAGGTGAAGAACAAATCTTTCAGCTAGAGCTGTTGGAAGATGGAATGGCTGGGATGAAGTCATTCATTCCTCTGGAAGGCACAAAGCTATCTCAAAGACATGGTATAGAGGTTGGACTGGATGGTCTCTGAAACATCATTGAAATAGGACCTTTGACATGCTATTGGTATTCAAGCATCTAAACTTGTACTATACAAATCACAGCCCTCAATACATGACAATTTTGATAGTTCTCTGAAAGAGAAAATGGTGAATCATCATAGTGAACTAAGACATGATCACAAAACGTAATGAAAAAACATGAGTCTGTTTCCACCAATGCCCATGAATAAAGAGTTCATCTTGCCTCAAAAATGAATATTTTAGAGGGTGAATAAAATCTGTGTGGGTGGAAAATGCCAAGCATTTCTAGAAGACATGGATGAATGATGAAGAAAGCCCTNAAAACATGAGTCTATTTCCACCAATGCCCATGAATAAAGAGTTCATCTTGCCTCAAAAATGAATATTTTAGAGGGTGAATAAAATCTGTGTGGGTGGAAAATGCCAAGCATTTCTAGAAGACATGGATGAATGATGAAGAAAGCCCTCAATTTGCTAATAAGCAGATAAAGTGGTAGCACAAGCATGTGCACTACCTAAAATAAAATCAGCAACGTAAAAGCTTAGTTGATCAGTCCCTCACCAGAAACTCCTTGGAACTTTCTTTTCAATTCTCTCAAAAAAAAAAAAAAAAAAAAACTCAAAAGTCAAATTTACTTGTCAAAACATCTTTAAGATGTTGTTTTTTCAACATCATAACTAAAGACTTGCAATGCTAAACATATACCAGTCTCAGGAGAAATGAGCAATATAGTAGAATCTTTAAAGATGAGTAAAGGATCAAATTGAGCCTTGGTCTCTCTGCTGCCTCAGCACTGAAGCCAGCACCTAGCCAGTTATGGCTCACCTGTGGGAGGGCTGGTTCTACTCCAGGTCTCCTTCTAGATTATTCCATATCAGGGCATGCATGAAGTATCTTCTTTTTTTTTTTTCAAAGTTTTTAAAGGAAAGCACGCTGACATAACAGCTCTGTAGGTCAGAATCACTTGTGGGCTTCCTATACATACAGATTTCTGAGCTCCATTACCATAGATCATACTTCAAAAGATCTGGGGAAGAGGCTGAACACATATATTTTTTAAAGGATCTAGAGGCTATTCTGATGCATTTCCAGGATTGAGGAGTGGTTAAGGAGGCAGGTACAGAAAAAGTCTAGTGGTGGGAGGAGGTCAATAATGACACCAACAGGTGGGAATTCCAACAGCTAATTCCATCAGAATATAACCCGAGTAGGGTGATAGTTCTTAACAATTTATGGGCCATAAACTTTTTTTGAGAAGTTGATTTAAAACAACACTATGAATTCTTTTTCCTCACATTTGCAAGAAAGTAATCTACAAAATTATGTAAAGATCTTACAAACATAAGGAATTGTATACTAAACAATGTATGGAAAGAGGGAATTACATGTCAGGAAAGAGGGAAAAGCATAGCCACCATAAATATTAATCTCTTACACAGGCTTGCTTTCCCTTCTAAACAAACAGGAGACTATTATGTGTACTCCTTTCCTGCAGATAGAACACGGAACACCCGTATACCCGTGGCGGATTCATGTTGATGTATGGCAAAACAATACAGTAAAGTAAAATTAAAAAATAATAAAAGTTGGGAAAGTGGAGACCATGCACTTGGGTAAGACAAACTTGGTTTTGAATTTCAGCTCTAACATATCTAAACTTCTGCACCTTCTCTGAGCCCTAGTGTTCTTTTCTGTACATTGGTGTGTTAAAACCTCTTTCGTTGACTTGGTGAGAGGGTTAAATAAGAAAATATATAGATATTTTGCACCATCCCAAATGAATAATAGGTAACCAGTAAATGGAAGTAACATTACCCATTACAAACATTGCTATGATATGAGCAATCTTCCCTACCCAAGACATATAGAGGCTAGAAGCTTCCAATAGGAATATGAGGTTGTGCTTGGATCTTTCAAAGAACTATGGAACCAAAGTGGGTTTGGAAAACTAATCAATCCTTCCAGGAATGTAGATAATAATTTCAGCCTACTGTCAACCTATCCCATATAGGAGGCTCTCTGAGCCTGGATATGCATGTGAATGGCCCGGAGATCATGTTAAAATGTAGATTCCAATTCAGTAGCTCTGCAGTGGGGCATGAGAGCCTGAAGCTCTAATCTCCCTGTTGATACCATGCTGTTAGTCTGTGGACCACTCTTTCAATGAGGAAAGACTATCTGAAACCTCTAAAATCAAGAATAGGGGAGAGAAGGAGATAATAAGAGGGACTGATTTTTAAATAATAATAACTCTTTAGAAACTTGACTGCTTTTTCTTATTGTTGGCCTACTCCAATCAACCTGAGTGCCTNAAAAAAAAAAAAAAAAAAAAACTCAAAAGTCAAATTTACTTGTCAAAACATCTTTAAGATGTTGTTTTTTCAACATCATAACTAAAGACTTGCAATGCTAAACATATACCAGTCTCAGGAGAAATGAGCAATATAGTAGAATCTTTAAAGATGAGTAAAGGATCAAATTGAGCCTTGGTCTCTCTGCTGCCTCAGCACTGAAGCCAGCACCTAGCCAGTTGTGGCTCACCTGTGGGAGGGCTGGGTCTACTCCAGGTCTCCCTCTAGATTATTCCATATCAGGGCATGCATGAAGAATCTTCTTTTTTTTTTTTCAAAGTTTTTAAAGGAAAGCACGCTGACATAACAGCTCTGTAGGTCAGAATCACTTGTGGGCTTCCTATACATACAGATTTCTGAGCTCCATTACCATAGATCATACTTCAAAAGATCTGGGGAAGAGGCTGAACACATATATTTTTTAAAGGATCTAGAGGCTATTCTGATGCATTTCCAGGATTGAGGAGTGGTTAAGGAGGCAGGTACAGAAAAAGTCTAGTGGTGGGAGGAGGTCAATAATGACACCAACAGGTGGGAATTCCAACAGCTAATTCCATCAGAATATAACACGAGTAGGGTGATAGTTCTTAACAATTTATGGGCCATAAACTTTTTTTGAGAAGTTGATTTAAAACAACACTATGAATTCTTTTTCCTCACATTTGCAAGAAAGTAATCTACAAAATTATGTAAAGATCTTACAAACATAAGGAATTGTATACTAAACAATGTATGGAAAGAGGGAATTACATGTCAGGAAAGAGGGAAAAGCATAGCCACCATAAATATTAATCTCTTACACAGGCTTGCTTTCCCTTCTAAACAAACAGGAGACTATTATGTGTACTCCTTTCCTGCAGATAGAACACGGAACACCCGTATACCCGTGGCGGATTCATGTTGATGTATGGCAAAACAATACAGTAAAGTAAAATAAAAAAATAATAAAAGTTGGGAAAGTGGAGACCATGCACTTGGGTAAGACAAACTTGGTTTTGAATTTCAGCTCTAACATATCTAAACTTCTGCACCTTCTCTGAGCCCGTGTTCTTTTCTGTAAATTGGTGTGTTAAAACCTCTTTCGTTGACTTGGTGAGAGGGTTAAATAAGAAAATATATAGATATTTTGCACCATCCCAAATGAATAATAGGTAACCAGTAAATGGAAGTAACATTACCCATTACAAACATTGCTATGATATGAGCAATCTTCCCTACCCAAGACATATAGAGGCTAGAAGCTTCCAATAGGAATATGAGGTTGTGCTTGGATCTTTCAAAGAACTATGGAACCAAAGTGGGTTTGGAAAACTAATCAATCCTTCCAGGAATGTAGATAATAATTTCAGCCTACTGTCAACCTATTCCATATAGGAGGCTCTCTGAGCCTGGATATGCATGTGAATGGCCCGGAGATCATGTTAAAATGTAGATTCCAATTCAGTAGCTCTGCAGTGGGGCATGAGAGCCTGAAGCTCTAATCTCCCTGTTGATACCATGCTGTTAGTCTGTGGACCACTCTTTCAATGAGGAAAGACTATCTGAAACCTCTAAAATCAAGAATAGGGGAGAGAAGGAGATAATAAGAGGGACTGATTTTTAAATAATAATAACTCTTTAGAAACTTGACTGCTTTTTCTTATTGTTGGCCTACTCCAATCAACCTGAGTGCCTACCACCCCGAAGGCATACAGCATAATTCTGGAGGGCATGACGCGGCCTTGGGTCTAAGATTCACTATAAATGCTAAACTGTGTGACTAACAAACTATCTGCTGGTGTATTCTGAACCCATTAGATGCAGAAAGATGGTAGACTATTACAGGGTTTCCTGAAATAACCCTAAACACTCTGAAACTATTCAGATCATAGGAAAGTAGACAGCTCTTCTCAATTCTAAATTCAGTGTTTAACTTTTAAATATACATGAAATAATTATGTACAGAGCTACATTTTTAATAAAGTTGTGAATAAATTATGAGTAGAGTCTTCAGGACATGTACTATCATATTTTATTTTGTTTATAGTTTTCTCATTAAGTACTTTCATGATTTTCACTGATTGAAACTATTCTAATTTTACTTCCCACTCTCTCTGTTAGTCTTTGTATTTTCTGTTAGTCTTTGTATTTCCTCAGACACTAAGACCTATAGAAAAAAAATTTTTTTGCTATTAAGAAAAACGGTTAGTAAAATAAGGGACAAAATCATATAAGGACAAGTAGACAACTAAACAAATTCACATGGCCCCCCAAAAGACTAGAGATTTCTGATCTTATATAATACTTAATATTAGTTTGTATTAGTACTTTACCTTTTCCTTCCCATAGGGATTCTTTAATGTTAATTTAAATAATTGTTCTACAAGCATTCAAAAGTAAAAAAAAAAAAAAAGAAATGTTTTTATGAGTTTCCTGGCTTCAGTTAAAATATAATGAAGAAATAATGTCTTAAGTATTAGCTAATTACTTTTAATTTTATGTGATCACATATAAACCATATCTAGAATCCCAAAATATCAACATAAAATTTTATATTGAACCTAATCATTACTTTTGCTATCATTGGTTCTGTTCATGATTCTTTTAAAGCTATTTAAGATTGTATATTTGGATGGTTTGAGATATCTTGTCAAAACATTCTTATGGGAACATTTCTTAGTGAACAAAGTAAACAGTTGTCTGTTTTCAAGTTTAATGATAAGAATCATGTGTATCAAAGGTTTCTATCTAAAAAGATTTTCTAACTGCTTAACAGCTCAGAAAAAGAAAAACAATTATATCCCAAGCCCAGCAAGAGAAAAGAATGTCTTTTCGGGGAACAGAATTAAATAACTAAAAACAAACAGAAAAAATGCACATGAAACTCCATGAAATCAAAAACAACCCAAAACTTGTACAGCCCTGTTCACATAGATAGATATGTATACTTCAATAGCTTTTCCAAAAAGTTACAGTAATTCACACACCCATCAACAATATATGACAGTATTTGTTTACCCATACCATTGCCAGGAATGGAGCTTATTGTCTATTTTTAATTTTAATAATAATTTTGATTTAATTTTAATTTCTTTTATTACAGAAGTTGAACCTCTTTTACATATTTCATACATTTGTACTGGCCATCTGCCTTCCATCTTAAATACCTCGTTTAATTGCAGGCTTTGCCTTTTTTTAAATCATATTTCTATTTTTTTTTATTGTTTTATAGGAGCTCATTGCACATTAAGTACAAGTTGCTTGTTTATCATGCAGTCTTGCAAATATTTTCTCAGTTTAGACTTATTTTTTAACTTTTTGTCATATGTTTCTCACACAGAAATTCCTAAATTTGTTNCATATTTCTATTTTTTTATTGTTTTATAGGAGCTCATTGCACATTAAGTACAAGTTGCTTGTTTATCATGCAGTCTTGCAAATATTTTCTCAGTTTAGACTTATTTTTTAACTTTTTGTCATATGTTTCTCACACAGAAATTCCTAAATTTGTTAGTCAAAAATATTTTTGAAGATATAATTGTTATATCTTCTTCTTGGATTGATCCTTTAATCATTATGTAGTGGCCTTCTTTGTCCCTTTTCACAGCCTTNCAGAGGATGAGATGGCTGGATGGCATCACCGACTCAATGGATGTGAGTCTGAGGGAACTCCGGGAGCTGGTGATGGACAGGGAGGCCTAGCGTGCTGCAGTTCATGGGGTCGCAAAGAGTCAGACACAACTGAGTGACTGAACTGAACTGAAATTGCATCTTTGTTATTTATTCATTTATTGATGAATACTTAGTTTGCTTCCATATCCTGGCTTTGTAAATAAGACTGCAATGAACGTAGGGTTGCATATATCTTTTCTCATTAATTTTTTTTGATAAATAACCAAAAATATAATTTTTGGGTCATATAGTAGTTATATTTTTAATTTTTGAGGAATATCCATATTGTTTCCCATGGTGGCTGTACCAGTTTACATTCTCACTGACACTTGTTATTTGCTGTCTTTTTTATGATAGCCATTCTGGCAGGTTTGAGGTGATTCCTCATTGTGGTTTTAACTTGCATTTACTTGATGATTAGTAATGTTGAGTGTTTTTATGTTCTTGTTGGCCTTCTTTATTTTTCTTTGAAAAAAAATGTTGATTCAGGTCTGCTAATGTTTTAATCGGGTTGCTTTTTGATGTTGAGTTGTATGAGTTCTTTGTATATTTTGGATATTAACACCTTAATGCATATATTATTTGCTAACATCTTCTCCCAATCAGTAGGTGGCCTTTAATGTATTGTTGACAGCTTTGTTGTTCAAAATCTTTTAGTTTGATATAGTCCCATTTGTTTATGTTTGCTTTGTGTTCCTGGCCTGAGAGACACATCAAAAAAATATTACTAAGACTGATGTCAAAGAACTTACTGCTTCTATTTTCTTCTAGAAATGTCGTGGTTTCAGGTCTTATATTTAAATCTTTAATCCATTTTAAATTTATTTTTGTGCATGATGTGAGAGAGTAGTCCAGTTTGATTCTTTTGCATGTAACTGTCCAGTTTTCTCAACACCATTTATTGAAAAGGCTCTGTTTCCTCCATTGTATATTGTTGCCTTCTTTTGTCATAGATTAACAGACTACCTATGGTGTGGGTACCCACAAATGTGTGTTCATTTCTGGGCTCCCTGTTCTGTTCCATTCATTTATGTGTCTGTTATTGTGCCAGTATAATACTGTTTTGATGACTGTGATTTGTTTGAAATCAGGAAATGTAATACCTCTAGCTTTGATTTTCTTTCTGAAGATGATTTTGACTGTTCCAGATCTTTTGTGTTTCCATACAAATTTTAGAATTACATGTTCTCGCTCGATGGAGGGGGGTTCAGGATGGGGAATACGTGTATACCTGTGGCGGATTCACGTTGATATATGGCAAAACTAATACAATGTTGTAAAGTAATTAACTTCCAATTAAAATAAATAAATTTATATTAAAAAAATTTCAATTGATATTTTGACAGGGATTGCACTAAATCTATAGATTCTCTTGGCTAACAGTTTAACAATGATATTTCTTCCAGGCCAAGAACATGGTATATCTTTCCATCTGTTTGTGTCACCTTTGATTTCTTTCATCAGTGTCTCACTGTTTTCAATTATAGCTCTTAACCTTCTTAGTTAGATTTATTCCTAGGTATTTTATCTTTTTGATGCAATTGTAGATGAAATTGATTTCTTAATTTCAATGAGAAGCCTGTGGCACCACAACTNAAAAAAAAAAAAAAAAGGCAACAAAAGAGAAAGGAAACAAGTGGGATTACATCAAACCTGTGAACTCTTTCCTACTTGGCCGTCATCATCCCCAAACCTCCACCTCAATTAAAACCTATTTCTTTGCCTAATATGTTTCAAACCCAAATGGACTGTCAACTTAAAAAGATAATGTCAAAATGCAAGTTCTGGAGGTAGACAGGCTAGGTTTCTGTGTTTCATCATTTACCAGGTGGGAGACTTTGGGTAGGAGAAGGCAATGGCATCCCACTCCAGTACCCTTGCCTGGAAAATCCCATGGATGGAGGAGCCTGGTAGCCTGCACTCCATGGAGTTGCTAAGAGTCAGGCAAGAATGAGTGACTTCACTTTCACTTTTCACTTTGATGCATTGGAGAAGGAAATGACAACCCACTCCAGTTTACTTCCCTGGAGAATCCCAGGGACAGAGGAACCTAGTGGGCTGCCATCTATGGGGTCGCACAGAGTCAGACACGACTGAAGCGACTTAGCAGCAGCAGCAGCAACAGACTTTGGGTAAGGTATTTATCCTCTGTACCTCAGTTTCCTCAACTCAGACACTGAAATAACAATAAAACCTATTTCATAGTGTTATTGGGAGGATTAAATTTAAAAATCTATTAAACGCACTTGGATAGTGGCTTGCATGTAATAAATGTCTCAGAATATTAACTATTTGATAATGGTGATGATGGTGGAGAGGAGGGAGGAGAGAGGGGAGTAGGAGAAGAGAGAGGGAGAGGAGAAAGAACTCAGAAAAACACCGCTTGCTAAATTCTTTATCCTGACTTCTATATGGAAGGCACTTCCAATGACTCTTAACATGCTCCTTCTCAGAATTCCTAGAGAAACTTCAAAATGATCCAAACTTCAAGAGATGCCCAAATCTTTGTACTTAGGACCCCTTTAATTGGTCTTTGCTAAGCTTTTTTATTTATTCATTCATAGAAGTATAGAGTGTCTGCTATGAGCCAGGCCCTGGGGTCACAGTGGAAAACAAAGCAGATGTAGACCTTGCCTTCATGAAACTTCAAGTCTCTTAGACCTTGGGTTTTAAATTCTGGGATCACTCTTAAGTTTCATTGCTCTTCCTCAAAGTAACATAAAGGCTTTTCCTAGAGCTCTCACTCACTAGTACAGAATCAGATCTGAATACACAACTGTAGGTTGACTCAACTAAATTTTCACTGGGGAATAAAAGGAGTGTTTATACAAAATCTGTCTATTCTTGTTATCTCAGTCCAGTAGAACTTTCTGTACTGGTGACAATTTCCTATATCTATGTTGTCCACTATAATAACATGAGGGCACCCAAAATGTGGCTAGTGCAACTGAGAACTGAATTTTTAATTATACTTAATTGTAATAGCTGTATGTGGCTACCACATTGAAGAACACAACATTGAACACATATGGAAGAATATTTTTGTCTGTTTATAACAATCTGGAAACTGAATTTGGCTTTTTTACTATTATTATTAATTCCCTGTATGCTGAGTTTATTTGCATTGCAAAAAAAAAAGGTTTGAGGAATACTGGAAGGAAGTTCAGAAATAGTACTGTGGATAAACAAGCACAAGCTGTAATTATATTTTGGAATAAAACTTCATTGTTTTGTATAGAAAGAAATGTTCCTTAGTAGGGAAATTTTAAAAGGTTCTGCCAAACAAGAAATGCTACTTGAATGTCAATGTATGCCAAAACCAATACAGTATTGTAAAGGAGAATAAAGTAAAAACAAAATAAAATGCAACTTGAATAATAAGAATTTACTCACCTCACTGACCCCCCAGAAAAAGAATTTTCTCCCTTCTCTTAGCAAAAGAGATGATCAATGATTAGAACAATTTACAAATGTCAATTTGAACACATCTGTGTTTGCAGCCTGGCACAGCAGTGAGAGAATGGAGGGGATGCTTCAGCACCTGCATCTCCCTTGCTTTGTCTCCCTTTGGATGGTCTTTGTACTGATGAAATTTTCCATCCAGTGACATCTTGCACTTTCTTTAAGGTACACCATTTTATATACTTTTACTGATGAGTTAGATCATAGGGGGTGGATTTTTAAGATTTATGTCATATTGATGTTTTTTGATGCTGTCCCTGCAATAAGGAGCATAGAAGCCACACTGGAAACCAAGTCCCCAACTCAAAGGGGGATACCAGACATTCAGTAGCCAGTGCTGATCAAGAATTCACAGGTCTCAGGGAAAGTGCCTCAAGGTGAGTATTTCTCCATTGGAGACAGAGAGACAGATGTGGCCATACTTTCTTGCTCAGTCCTTGGAATTCCCCCAATACTGACGTTAGCATTTACTAAAGGTTAGAATGCTCAAAGTACCGCACAGTTGCACTCATCTCACACGCTAGCTCAAAATTCTCCAAGCCAGGCTTCAGCAATACGTGAACCATGAACTTCCAGATGTTCAAGCTGGTTTTAGAAAAGGCAGAGGAACCAGAGATCAAATTGCCAACATCTGCTAGATCATCAAAAAAGCAAGAGAGTTCCAGAAAAAAAAAA
>SJYW01001745.1:637447-653994 GCA_006410735.1 Raphicerus campestris | reverse complement strand
CTTCCCTGGAGAATCCCAGGGACAGAGGAACCTAGTGGGCTGCCATCTATGGGGTCGCACAGAGTCAGACACGACTGAAGCGACTTAGCAGCAGCAGCAGCAACAGACTTTGGGTAAGGTATTTATCCTCTGTACCTCAGTTTCCTCAACTCAGACACTGAAATAACAATAAAACCTATTTCATAGTGTTATTGGGAGGATTAAATTTAAAAATCTATTAAACGCACTTGGATAGTGGCTTGCATGTAATAAATGTCTCAGAATATTAACTATTTGATAATGGTGATGATGGTGGAGAGGAGGGAGGAGAGAGGGGAGTAGGAGAAGAGAGAGGGAGAGGAGAAAGAACTCAGAAAAACACCGCTTGCTAAATTCTTTATCCTGACTTCTATATGGAAGGCACTTCCAATGACTCTTAACATGCTCCTTCTCAGAATTCCTAGAGAAACTTCAAAATGATCCAAACTTCAAGAGATGCCCAAATCTTTGTACTTAGGACCCCTTTAATTGGTCTTTGCTAAGCTTTTTTATTTATTCATTCATAGAAGTATAGAGTGTCTGCTATGAGCCAGGCCCTGGGGTCACAGTGGAAAACAAAGCAGATGTAGACCTTGCCTTCATGAAACTTCAAGTCTCTTAGACCTTGGGTTTTAAATTCTGGGATCACTCTTAAGTTTCATTGCTCTTCCTCAAAGTAACATAAAGGCTTTTCCTAGAGCTCTCACTCACTAGTACAGAATCAGATCTGAATACACAACTGTAGGTTGACTCAACTAAATTTTCACTGGGGAATAAAAGGAGTGTTTATACAAAATCTGTCTATTCTTGTTATCTCAGTCCAGTAGAACTTTCTGTACTGGTGACAATTTCCTATATCTATGTTGTCCACTATAATAACATGAGGGCACCCAAAATGTGGCTAGTGCAACTGAGAACTGAATTTTTAATTATACTTAATTGTAATAGCTGTATGTGGTTACCACATTGAAGAACACAACATTGAACACATATGGAAGAATATTTTTGTCTGTTTATAACAATCTGGAAACTGAATTTGGCTTTTTTACTATTATTATTAATTCCCTGTATGCTGAGTTTATTTGCATTGCAAAAAAAAAAGGTTTGAGGAATACTGGAAGGAAGTTCAGAAATAGTACTGTGGATAAACAAGCACAAGCTGTAATTATATTTTGGAATAAAACTTCATTGTTTTGTATAGAAAGAAATGTTCCTTAGTAGGGAAATTTTAAAAGGTTCTGCCAAACAAGAAATGCTACTTGAATGTCAATGTATGCCAAAACCAATACAGTATTGTAAAGGAGAATAAAGTAAAAACAAAATAAAATGCAACTTGAATAATAAGAATTTACTCACCTCACTGACCCCCCAGAAAAAGAATTTTCTCCCTTCTCTTAGCAAAAGAGATGATCAATGATTAGAACAATTTACAAATGTCAATTTGAACACATCTGTGTTTGCAGCCTGGCACAGCAGTGAGAGAATGGAGGGGATGCTTCAGCACCTGCATCTCCCTTGCTTTGTCTCCCTTTGGATGGTCTTTGTACTGATGAAATTTTCCATCCAGTGACATCTTGCACTTTCTTTAAGGTACACCATTTTATATTCTTTTACTGATGAGTTAGATCATAGGGGGTGGATTTTTAAGATTTATGTCATATTGATGTTTTTTGATGCTGTCCCTGCAATAAGGAGCATAGAAGCCACACTGGAAACCAAGTCCCCAACTCAAAGGGGGATACCAGACATTCAGTAGCCAGTGCTGATCAAGAATTCACAGGTCTCAGGGAAAGTGCCTCAAGGTGAGTATTTCTCCATTGGAGACAGAGAGACAGATGTGGCCATACTTTCTTGCTCAGTCCTTGGAATTCCCCCAATACTGACGTTAGCATTTACTAAAGGTTAGAATGCTCAAAGTACCGCACAGTTGCACTCATCTCACACGCTAGCTCAAAATTCTCCAAGCCAGGCTTCAGCAATACGTGAACCATGAACTTCCAGATGTTCAAGCTGGTTTTAGAAAAGGCAGAGGAACCAGAGATCAAATTGCCAACATCTGCTAGATCATCAAAAAAGCAAGAGAGTTCCAGAAAAAAAAAACATCTATTTCTGCTTTCTTGACTATGCCACAGCCTTTGACTGTGTGGATCACAATAAACTATGGAAAATCCTGAAAGAGATGGGAATACCAGACCACCTGACCTGCCTCTTGAGAAACATATATGCAGGTCAGGAAGCAACAATTAGAACTGGACATGGAACAACAGACTGGTTCCAAATAGGAAAAGGAGTACGTCAAGGCTGTATATTGTCACCCTGCTTAATTAACTTCTGTGCAGAGTACATCATGAGAAACGCTGGGCTGGATGAAGCACAAGCTGGAATCAAGATTGCCGGGAGAAATATCAGCACCTCAGATATGCAGATGATACCACCCTTATGGCAGAAAGTGAAGAAACACTAAAGAGCTTCTTGATGAAAGTAAAAGAGGAGGGTGAAAAAGTTGGCTTAAAGCTCAACATTCAGAAAATTAAGGCCATGGCATGTGGTCCCATCACTTCATGGCAAATAGATGGGGAAACAGTGGAAAGGGTGGCTGACTTTATTTTCTGGGACTCCAAAATCACTGCAGATGGTGATTGAGGCCATGAAATTAAAAGGCACTTACTTTTTAGAATGAAAGTTACGACCAACCTAGATAGCATATTAAAAAGCAGAGACATTACTTTGTCAACAAAGGTCCATCTGGCGAGGCTATGGTTTTTCCAGTGGCCATGTATTGATGTGAGAGTTGGACTATAAAGAAAGCTGAGTACAAAAGAATTGATGCTTTTGAACTGTGGTGTTGGAGAAGACTTTTGAGAGCCCCTTGGACTGCAAGGAGATCCAACCAGTCCATCTGAGAGGAAATCAGTCCTGAATACTCATTGGAAAGACTGATGTTGAAGCTGAAACTCCAATACTTTGGCCACATGATGCGAAGAGCTGACTCATTTGAAAAGACCCTGATGTTGGGAAATCCTGAGGGCAGGAGAAGAAGGGGACAACAGAGGATGAGATGGTTAGATGGTATCACCAACTCGATGGACATGAGTTTGGGTAAACTCCAGGAGTTGGTGATGGACAGGGAGGCCTGGCGTGCTGTGGTTCATGGGGTCACAAAGAGTCAGACACAACTGAGCGACTGAACAGAACTGAATAGGTCATAGTGACACTATAACATAGCTCAGTTGGGAGGATATGAAGAGCATATCCTGTAAAGTGGTTAAGGCTTAAAGGATTACATAGAAATNACAGAACTGAATAGGTCATAGTGACACTATAACATAGCTCAGTTGGGAGGATATGAAGAGCATATCCTGTAAAGTGGTTAAGGCTTAAAGGATTACATAGAAATTATTATAACAATTTACTCTTGTTCATTCCCATGGTATTTCTATGAATCATAAAATCAGTGACATTTTCCAATACCTTGAAAGTAATAACAATATTCCAGAAACCAGTTTGGGAGAGGGTATGGTAGTAGCTGAGGGAATTATGAAACTTATGCTTGGTTCATTTCTGCTGCAAATTGAATATGTTGGTAATACTTTCATCTGCTAACATGCATGTTATAAGAGGGACTTAGATGATCTGAAGTCTGAATAAGTAAAGAAAGTTATTTTCTGTGATGGTGAAGATTAACTCTAAAGCCACCAGTCTTCCTGTCTCCCTCTGATTCAGCACTGAAAAAACCATTAGGGGCCTTTGTGGTTAAAGACATCACTGCATGAGAAGTATTTTTAAAACTTGGAAACGATATATAGAAAATAAAACAGAAAACACACAGAAACACACTGTGCTTTTGCAGGAAAAACTGAACAAGAAAGAAAGGCTGGTGTGAAGTCTTATGTAAAGAAACATAACAGCATAAATATAGTATGAAAACAATAGCCTTTCAGCTAAGGTATTCTAATCTAAAAAATCCTAGAAAGCATAGAAGTAAATCTTCAAACAGGAAAATTGTATTTTGTTCATTCATCAGGTTAATGAGTTGATCTGGGGAAGTCTTGTAAGTCCATCAGCTCTCTTGTAAGTCCATCAGCTCCCTATCACCTCAATATTCTTTTCTCTAGAACATTGACATTTTCTCAGTTTAAGAAATCTGCTCTCCTTTACTAATCAGATGGCTGCCCCAAGCTTCTGGTATACAGAAAATTCTAGCATCAATTGCAAATTTATATCCTCATTAGTAACAGCATCCTTTTATTGTTAGTCTCTCTGAATTTTTTATGAGTAGGAAATGCAGAATAAAATTTTCATCACATAAGAAGTAAGTTTAAAACTGAGGTAAAATCTTCAAAAAAACATAAAAAATTGCCACAGCCAGTTCTGCCATAACATATTGTTTAACTCACGTGGATAAATCAGCAATAGAGAACACAGATGGCTTTTACATGAATAATTTACCTTTAACAATTTAAGTAGGAAATGAATTTCTCTTAATTTATAAATCAAAATGAAAACAAAGACATGGTCTACTGTCCTTCCCCAGTTAAGTCTATGGTTTTTCCTCTCTTCTACCTTATCTATTTCCCTTTTCAGATGATCTTTTTGTTGCCTTGACAAATTTTAAACTTGGCTTAACCCAAGGCCACTCTTTACAATTACTCAGTTCAGTCCAGTCACTCGTCATGTCTGACTCTTTGAGTCCCCATGGACTGCAGCTTGCCAGGCCTCCCTGTCCATCACCAACTCCTGGAGTTTACTCAAACTCATGACCATTGAGTCAGTGATGCCACCCAACCATTTCAACCTCTGCTGTCCCCTTCACCTCCTGCCTTCAATATTTCCCAACATCAGGGTCTTTTCAAATGAGTCAGCTCTTCGCATCATGTGGCCAAAGTATTAGAGTTTCAGCTTCAACATCAGTCCTTCCAATGAATATTCAGGACTGATTTCCTCTCAGATGGGCTGGTTGGATCTCCTTGCAGTCCAAGGAACTCTCAAAAGTCTTCTCCAACACCACAGTTCAAAAGCATCAATTCTTTTGTACTCAGCTTTCTTTATAGTCCAACTTTCACATNGTCAAAAGATTTTTCCAAAAGAATTATGTTTCAGTGATATTGTAAGTTTTCAGCATTTTGCTTTTTATTGTTCTAGGTTGTGTCGGAAGCTGTTAATAAAATCAATTTTTAAATGTGAAAAAAAAAAAAAAGAACCATGACACAATTTAGTAATTGCCCTTTTTCTGAAGAAAGCAAAAACATTAATTAATTCAAAGAGATATATGCACCCCTATGTAGAATGTAGCATTATTTATAATAGCCAAGATACAGAAGCAACCTAATTGTCCATCAATAGATAAAGGAGATGTGGTATATATATATAAAATTAAATATTAATCAGTCATAAAAATTTAAATTTGCCATTTGTGACAACATGGATGGATTTAGAGAGTATTATGTTAAGTGAAATAAGTCAGAGAAAGACAGATACTGTATGATCTCACTTATATGTGCAATCTAGGAAACAAAACAACATGAAAACAGACTCATAGATCCAGAGAACAAATGTGATTGCCAAATGGGAAGACAGTGGAGTGGGTGGAGGAAATTGGTAAAGGGGATTAAGAGCATAAACCTCCAGTTACATAATAAATAAATCCTAAAATGGAATATAGAGCATAAGTAACATAGTCAATAACATTTTAATAAATTTGTATGAGGACAGATGGTTAATGAACTTATCATAGTGATCATTTCATAATGTACTTAGATGTCAAATCATTATGTAGTATACCTGAAATAATATTGCACATCAACTACATTTCAATTTAAAAAATTTAAGCATAGACAATTAAGTCCTTTACTTAAAACCTATTCCCAAATCTAAGTGTTTGACTGTGTCTATCTTAAAACACTGAATGAATTTTTTTCAAATTCTCCCAATGCCATGCCAAATTATCCATTCTCCCTGCTATATTTTCCCCTCAACTTTCTAATTAAAATTCTGTACCTTAAGCCTCAACATTTTTATTTCTCCTTTTCTATATCCCATACCAAAGGCCTTTCTAATGGCCTTTGGTATGGGATATAGAAAAAAAATCCAAAAATGTTTTGTATTTTCTTTTGGTTAAAAAATTAATATTGCCATCCTATTGCCATTCTTAAGGGAATTGTTTTATTACATCAAAAATGTGAAAAACAAAACTTTTAAAATAATTTTGGTCACAGTCTCTAAGTAAACAAAACCTCTAATGGAATAACCCATATCACATTTCTGTTATCCTGACAAAAATACACACTTAATCCTCTGTTTTAGTACTATTACTGTTTCTTTTAATAAACACTAGCCAAAGTTTTANAGAGTATTATGTTAAGTGAAATAAGTCAGAGAAAGACAGATACTGTATGATCTCACTTATATGTGCAATCTAGGAAACAAAACAACATGAAAACAGACTCATAGATCCAGAGAACAAATGTGATTGCCAAATGGGAAGACAGTGGAGTGGGTGGAGGAAATTGGTAAAGGGGATTAAGAGCATAAACCTCCAGTTACATAATAAATAAATCCTAAAATGGAATATAGAGCATAAGTAACATAGTCAATAACATTTTAATAAATTTGTATGAGGACAGATGGTTAATGAACTTATCATAGTGATCATTTCATAATGTACTTAGATGTCAAATCATTATGTAGTATACCTGAAATAATATTGCACATCAACTACATTTCAATTTAAAAAATTTAAGTATAGACAATTAAGTCCTTTACTTAAAACCTATTCCCAAATCTAAGTGTTTGACTGTGTCTATCTTAAAACACTGAATGAATTTTTTTCAAATTCTCCCAATGCCATGCCAAATTATCCATTCTCCCTGCTATATTTTCCCCTCAACTTTCTAATTAAAATTCTGTACCTTAAGCCTCAACATTTTTATTTCTCCTTTTCTATATCCCATACCAAAGGCCTTTCTAATGGCCTTTGGTATGGGATATAGAAAAAAAAATCCAAAAATGTTTTGTATTTTCTTTTGGTTAAAAAATTAATATTGCCATCCTATTGCCATTCTTAAGGGAATTGTTTTATTACATCAAAAATGTGAAAAACAAAACTTTTAAAATAATTTTGGTCACAGTCTCTAAGTAAACAAAACCTCTAATGGAATAACCCATATCACATTTCTGTTATCCTGACAAAAATACACACTTAATCCTCTGTTTTAGTACTATTACTGTTTCTTTTAATAAACACTAGCCAAAGTTTTAATTCTTTCCCCAAACCTCAAAATATAGATGAATAATTTTACAGTCTGTGATTTTTAGCACAATTACCCCTCACTGAATACTTCCTATCACCATATGCCTCTGTTAAGGCCAAATAGAACATTTCTTGGCTTGCTTCCTTTCTGCAATCTGTTGTCTGGCATTTTTCTCACCACCTCCTGGCCTTCTGTATTTTTGGAGAGCTGCTCCAATCTGATCGAGTCTCAGCTCTTCCCACTCATGTGTTCCTGGTTTTTCCAATGGATCTTGAATGTCAATCAATGGGCTAATTTCTCATTCACATAAAATGTGTTTACCTTGCTGCCAGCTGATGATACTTGTGTTTTAAGCCAACATATTTATTACTTCCTGTATCTATTATTCTAAACAACTGTTGCATCTGTATATTCTGTCTTAAAGGTGTAGAGAACAAGAAACTTAGTTCCCCTCAGAATTTTATTTCAACAGTGAGTATGACAACATGTGTGTGCTAAGTCACTTCAGTCATGTCCGACTCATTGCAAACCTGTGGTCTGTAGCCTATCAGGATCCTGTCCGTGGGATTCTTCTGGCAAGAATAATGGAGTGGGTTTGCCATGCCCTCCTCTGGGGGATCGTCCCAATCCAGGGATCAAATCCAAGTCTTATGTCTCCTGCATAAGAATAGGTGGGTTCTTTACCACTAGCACCACCTGGGAAGCCCAAGTGTAACAGTATCATGAATTTGATCCTTAAAGTCCTTCATAGCTTACATTCAGTGAAATACCTTACACAGAACCATGGAGGGAAATATCACACTTTGTTAATACTGTGTAGAAAGTAATTTATGGGCCTGACTTGACATCCACTATAAATTACTTATTAAGTGTCCACCATGCTCCAGGCATTATTCCAGGGGCTGAAGAATCAACATATTAAAGTTACTATTAAAGAGACAACACATTAAAGTTATTACAGAAGTTACAGAACTTACAGCCCTAGACACTTTTGGATGAGTTAAATGGTGACGTTTCTCCATTATACTGACATTATGTACTTATTTTAGTGCTATTTTCTACATAGCTTTTTCTGGAATAAAATCTAGGAGGTTCTAAATTTAATGTACTTGTTGCCATTGAAAAACACAAAGCCAGTGATGAAAAACTCTAATTGCCAACAAATATTTTTTTATGACTGAATAAGTGAATAGCTCCCAGCTCTATTGTTCATAGTTTTGCAACTCTAAAGCTAATTAGTCCCTCTGAGCTTGTTTTCTTACCTCTAAGGTAAAATTTGCATCTCAATAGATTACTGTGTTAAAGAAGGTAATAATTCACATCAAGTCCCAGTCCATAAATGTTGTTCAATAATATAGTTCTATATATACCTATCCCTGGTGGTTCAGATGGTAAAGCATCTGCCTACAGCGTGAGAGATCTGGGTTCAGTCCCTGGGTGGGGAAGATCTCCTGGAGAAGGAAATGCAACCCACTCCAGTATTCTTGCCTGGAAAATCCCATGGACGGAGGAACCTGGTAGGCTACAGTCCATGGGATTGCAAAGAGTTGGACACAACTGAGCGACTTCACTTTCTTTGTTTTCACATATACCTATAGCTGATTCATGTTGATATATAGCAGAAACCAACACAATATTGTAAAGCAATTATCCTCCAATTAAAAATAAATTTTAAAAATAAGAAAAAAATAATATAGCTGTCTCTAAATCAAATGTCATCCAATAATATCAAGAGAACCATATTTCACTGAGTCCAAACATTTTCCTATGGCTACTTATGCCTTTTAGGAAATTCACTCATTTTTTTTTAAAGTTCAAATTAAACAGAATGTACAGTTTTCCAATTTCCATAATCATCAACACCACAACTGCCACTCAGCCTATACCAGCTACCCCATTCCATATTATCTTCAAGTTTGAGAAAACGCCCTATCTCTCTGCCTCTTGAATTCAGTGGTCAATTTACACCTTTTATAAGAAACCTACTAGTTTTCCAAATAAAATTCAATCCCTATCCTGAAACATTACAATGAAGAAAGCATCATCCAATAAGGTCAAAGGAAACTGGATGGCAGAGTTTCAGCTCTTTTTCTCCGAACTCCCATTCACTTTGACTCACTCAGACTTTTAAAAAAAGTCAGACTTTGTTAATAATGAACAGAAAACGACTGACAGTTCTGACTTTTCTTGTCTATCATAAATTATTTATAAAGTGTCCACTGTGCATCAAGTGCAGTTCTGGGTGCTGAGGATACAGTGCTGGAAAAGACAGACAAAATGCCTACCTCTGCAAGCAGAAGGCCTAACATGATATGTGACTGAAAAACAGGGTGATGAACAGGCAGCTGTGGGTTTACTAGAGTCTATATGGCCAATCTAAGCCAGACCTTTGGAACTGGGGGAATCTTACCTACTCTGAAATCTAAAGAGTAAGAAAAAGCTGGCAGACAAAGATAGGAAGAGTAGACTGTGAAGAGGGAAATAGCATGTGCAAAGCCTGGAACTGGAATGTTTGGGGCTGTGCAGATAAAGTTATATGGAAGGGCTTAAACTGCCTATTGCATTTTCTTCCCTTGCTGGTTTCCAATCTGTTACCCCAAAGCCTCTAACTTCCCATGTGTGAGTGCTTCACCATGCCATGAGCTGTGCTAATGAAAACTGGAAAAAGTACTCTGTGTCCTCACGTGGAAGCAAGCGTGAGGAGAGAAAGCCCCCAGAACCAGGCCTGTGATGGCAGCTGGACTGCAGACAGCCGCCAGGGGAGGAAAGTGGAGGGAGGCAGGCAGAGTCAGGACCAGGATTGCTTACAACTTCCGTGGATACACTTCCTCCATCACCCAGCATGGAAGATCTGGCTGAGTTGTACTAAAAAGGCCAGAGTTTCCCTGCACTGAACCAGAAGGCACTGACTTAGTCTCAATTAAAGTTATAGCTGAGCTAACACAGGAGTATGGATGGTAGCCAAGCTGGAAGGAAATACAGATGAGAATGTGCTCACCTGGACCAGCACCTAAGTCTCCAAAAAAGCATGAATGCCATGCACAGAACTAGAGAACTCAAGCCAAGTTCATATTCTCTCTATTTTATATCTACTGTTTAAATCTAGTGGATCTAGATCCTAAAAAAAAAACTAAACTACACACTCAACCAGAGAGCCTGTCTTCTTTGAGGGCTTATATATAATAGCATGGTGAAGTTTATCTAGTTTTCCCTGATAGCTCAGTTGGTAAAGAATCCGGCTGCAATGCAGGAGACCCAGGTTCAATTCCTGGGTGGGGAAGATCTGCTGGAGAAGGGATAGGCTACCCACTCCTATTCACTCCAGTATTCTTGGGGTTCCCTTGTAGTTCATCTGGTAAAGAATCCACCTGCAATGTGGGAGGCCTGGGTTCGATCCCTGGGTTGGGAAGATCCCCTGGCAAAGGGAACAGCTACCCACGCCAGTATTCTGGCCTGGAGAATCTCATGGACTATATAGTCTATGGGGCCGCAAAGAGTTGGACACCACTGAGCAACTGTCACTTTCATTTTCACTTTTTAATGAAATTTACTTCATTTCTCCCATTTTACTTACCAGACAAAGGACTTATTCATGACAATTTTGATCTATACAACATTATTATCTACAAAATTGAAATCATGCACTTTCAAGTTATGAAATAAGTAGGTGATGCTGGGGGACCAGAAGGCTTCCCTTGAGGCTCAGATGGTAAAGAATCTGCAGTGCAATGCAGAAGACCTGGGTTTAATCCCTTGACTAGGAAGATCCCCTGGAGGAAGACATGGTAACACACTACAGTATTCTTCCCTAGAGAATCCCCATGGACAGAGGAGCCTGGTGGGCTGCAGTCCATGGGTTCACAAAGAGTTGGCATGACTGAGCAAGTAAACACAGCACAGGGCAAGGAACCAGAGACAGACACAATATAAATGTTCACCCAAAATTTTGTACTTCTGAAAATTTAAGTATTATTATTGTTAATTACCTCAAAACATATCTTCAAGGAAAATAACACTGAGAAAATATTAAAGACTGTGGTGACAGCTACCCTAAATAATGATGCTTTCATTTTGCTATATTTAATTCAGGTGGTAAAATAATTTTTTAAAATTACCTTCCAGATAGCAGGGTAGTTTTGAAAGACAACTCAGGTCAGTATGGACAGGGAGGTCTGGCGTGCTGCAGTTCATGGGGTCACAAAGAGTCGGACACAACTAAGCGACTGAATTGAACAAGTCAGTTCTTACATAATCATTCCCTAGAGAACAACTTGGAGAAGGCAATGGCACCCCACTCCAGTACTCTTGCCTGGAAAATCCCATGGATGGAGGAGCCTGGTAGGCTGCAGTCCATGAGGTTGCTAAGAGTTGGACGTGACTGAGCAACTTCACTTTCACTTTTCACTTCGATGCATTGGAGAAGGAAATGGTACCCCACTCCAGTATTCTTGCCTGGAGAATCCCAGGGATGAGGGGGCCTGGTGGGCTGCAGTCTATGGGGTCGCACAGTCAGACATGACTGAAGCGACTTAGCAGCAGGAGCAGCAGAGAACAACTTATACAATCCTATCTGTTACCCCCACATCAGAAGAAGTAGATTAGCTTGCCACCACAGAAACCTGTTAAAAACTTTCTGCGAAGGTTTTCCCAGTCAGGAAGTCAATGACGCAGAAAAACTTTCAGGTTTGGCACTATTAACTTTTTCACTGATTCTAGCTGATAAAGATTTGTGATCAGTAGGGCTAAGGATGACCAGTGTTTCCTTCAAATATATTAATTTGGAGTTAACTTATAACACGGAGGTAATAACTGGAAAACTCCTATTAGTGTTAACATTGCTACAAAAATTGGCTTCCTGTCCTTTCAATCTGGCACTTACTCTTTGCAACCCCATGGACTGAAGATTGGAGTTAAACAAAAGGATTTGTATTTTGTATTGATGTGTTCTAGCAACTCTAAGTACTGAAAGCTTTTGTAAAAGGAGAGGAGAAAAAGACTATATAGTAGTTACTTGACTTTTTGACAAGACATAGTATTAGGTGATAACCTTGGAGAAGGGCAAAAATGCTCTTTTGGTTTTCCTCCTACCTGATTTATGTTCCATTCCTTCACAATTTCTTATACCGTATCTTCTTGATTTTCTTGACCTCCAAATGTGAGGGCCCCAGATAGAATACACAGAAGAACTATACAAAAAAGACCTTCACAATCCAGATAATCACTATGGTATGATCACTCACCTAGAGCCAGACATCCTGGAATGCAAAGTCAAGTGGGCCTTAGGAAGCATCACTACAAACAAAGCTAGTGGAGTGATGGAATTCCAGTTGAGCTATTTCATATCCTAAAAGATGATGCTGTGAAAGTGCTGCACTTAATATGCCAGCAAATTTGGAAAACTCAGCAGTGGCCACAGGACTGGAAAGGGTCAGTTTTCATTCCAATCCCTAAGAAGGGCAATGCCAAAGAATGCTCAAACTACCACACAATTGCACTCATCTCATGCTAGTAAAGTAATGCTCAAAATACTCCAAGCCAGGCTTCAACAATACATGAACCATGAACTTCCAGATGTTCAAGCTGGATTTAGAAAAGGCAGAGGAACCAGAGATCAAAATGCCAACATCTGCTGGATCATCGAAAAAGCAAGAGAGTTCCACAAAAACATCTATTTCTGCTTTACTGACTATGCCAAAGCCTTTGACTATGTGGATCACCACAAAATGTGGAAAATTCTTAAAAAGATGGGAATACCAGACTACCTGACCTGCCTCTTGAGAAATCTGTATGTAGGTCAAGAAGCAACATTAGAACTGGACATGGAACAACAGACTGGTTCCAAATTGGGAAAGGAGTACCTCAAGGATGTATATTGTCACCCTGCTTATTTAACTTATACACAGAGTACATCATGATAAATGCTGGGCTGGATGAAGCACAAGCTGGAATCAAGATTGCTGGGAGAAATATTAATAGCCTCAGATAGGCAGATGTCACCATCCTTATGACAGAAAGCAAAGAAGAACTAAAGAGCCTCTTGATGAAAGTGAAAAAAGAGAGTGAAAAAGTTGGCTGAAAACTCAACATTCAGAAAACGAAGATCATGGCATCTGGTCCCATCACTTCTTGGCAAATAGATGGGGAAACAGTAGAAACAGTGACAGACTTTATTTTGGAGCTCCAAAATCACTGCATATGGTGACTGAAGCCATGAAATTAAAAGACGCTTGCTACTTGGAAGAAATTTATCACCGAACTAGACAGCATATTAAAAAAACAGATACATTACAGTATATTAAAAAACAGAGCCATTACTTTGCCAACAAAGGTCCATCTAAGTCAAAGCTGTGGTTTTTCCAGTAGTCATGTATGGATGTGAGATTTGGACTATAAAGAAAGCTGAGACTTGAAGAAATTATGCTTTTGAACTGAGATGTTGGAGAAGACTTTTGAGAGTCCCTTGGACAGCAAAGAGATCCAACCAGTCCATCCTAAAGGAAATCAGTTCCAAATATTCATTGGAAGGACTGATGCTGAAGCTGAAACACCAATATTTTGGCCACCTGATTCAAAAAACTGACTCATTTGAAAAGACCCTCATGCTGGGAAATATTGAAGGCAGGAGGAGAAGGGGAAAACAGAGGATGAGATGGTTGGATGGCATCACGAACTCAATGGACATGAGTTTGAATAAACTCTGGTAGTTGGTAACAGACAGGAAGGCCTGGCATGCTGCAGTCCATGGGGTTGCAAGGGGTTGGACACGACTAAGCAACTGAACTGAACTTGACTGGCTCAGGAGAAATGAGTTCCATCCCTGGGTCAGGAAGATCCCCTAGAAGAGGAAATGGCAACCTACTCCAGTATTCCTGCCTGAAAACTCCCATAAAGAGAAGAGCCTGATGGGCTATAGTCCAAAGAGTCCCCAAAAGTCACTAAGGTTCACTTCAAAATGCAAATATTATCATCAGCAAATGACCAACTATTGGTGCAGTCATGTGACATGGTACTTTTTAAGCTCAATTTTATTTCTGGGTACATTTTTCTGATTTACTTTACCATATATATATACACATATACACATCTATGTATGTATATATGGCCACCCAGGTTATTTTTGCCAACATTTCTTTGGATAAACTGTACAAACCAATTTGGATTTTTATCAAACTACTGTAATGATGGAGCCAGCCAGCCTTCAAAGGAACACTTCAGATTTTTAATACACACACAATTTATTCAGAAAAAATATTCTTACCTTCCTGACTGCATTACTGTTGTTATTTTTCTTACATAAAAGCTATTCTTAGAAGCCTGACAAATTTTGTTTTTCAAATAAGAACATCAGCTTTAGGCTGTATACAGCTACACTTATTATTTAAGTTCACCCTTCTTTAAGGCAGGTCATCCTATTCATTACAAGACTCTTTAAAATTTATAACTTTGCTTTTATTTATAATAAAAAAAACTTTCTTTGGAATAAAATATATATTACCCAAAAAGGCAGAACTATTTTCAAAATATGTTCATCTGACCAATTTGATACATAAAGCCTCTTCAAGGAATAATTCCTTAAGTTATTTTAGGAGGACCAATGAAAGAATAAAAGCTTAAAATAAAAATTACATATTTTTAAAAATTCTAAATCCTTCATTGATTTTATTTTGCTATTCCATTCTAGGTAAAATAAACAAATCTTTCAAGAAATAATAAAGCTAAGACTTTTTTTCCCAGTAAGCTATAAGCAAGTTCAGAAAATGTTTCAAACTGAGCATTCTTCCTACCCATATTAGAAACAGTATTCTCCAAGTGCTATTAATAATTTAACTTAGAATCATAAATATGCATGAATGGAAGATCACTTGCCCTATCCCAATGCTCAGAAAGACCTTGGACTACACTTTTCAGAAAAATAAACGTTTAGTATCTCTAGGCATGTCTATTCCAGACGCTCTAAGGAAGATGAAGACTTTAGTGGCAGCTTCCTGGACTCTGGGCTGCACTGGTTGCCTCTCCTCTGTGTTCCCATGGCAGTATCCCATAATATACATTATGTGCCATAATTATCTGTTAACAAGTCAGTTTCCCACAGAAAAGTTTCCAAGCCATTTTAGTCATCCCTGCTTTTTCATTTGAGAAAACAAGCTCAGAAAGTTTAAGTAACTGGCTTACAGTCTCAAAAGTAGTAAGTGATAAAGCCAGGATTCAATTACGAGACATCTGATTACAAAGTCCCTCAGACTCTTCATTATATGTTATATGTCAATTAAATTTCAAATAAAATATAGAGAGATTGAGAGATAGAGAGCCTGCTAAGAAGTTTGAGTCTGACCAGAGTACAGGCAGATCACTGGAAGGTTTTGAGCAGAGGAACTGTTGAGATCTATGTTTGGCAGAACACACTCTTCAACAGTGGGGAGAATGGGGAAGGAGGACACGCTGATTGGAAGCTGATAAGCCAACAAGGAGCCTGGAGCATTAACCAAGCTAGAGATAGAGGAGCAGGCCCCAGAACTTCTCCTTGATGTAGCAATTCAAATACAGCACTTTACAATTTTTTAATCTTTTCATATGCTTTCAATGTGAAGAAAAATACATGCCCTGTTTGCCTCATGGGCTATTGTTATGGCTAAGACAGCACACAGTGGCAGAGCTGACTGCATGACCTGGGTATGCGGCACATGGGAGCACAGACTTGGGGGTAAGAAACTCTGGGTGCCAACACCGTCTTCTCTAAGTCAGAAAGAGAAAGATAAATATCGTATTTTAGTGCATATATATGGAATCTTCTCTGGTGGCTCAGACAGTAAAGCATCTGTCTACAATGCAGGAGACCCGGGTTCGATCCCTGGGGTGGGAAGATCCCCTGGAGAAGGAAATGGCAATCAACTCCAGGACTGTTGCCTGGAAAATTCCATGGACAGAGGAGCCTGGTAGGCTACAGTCCATGGGGTCACAAAGAGTCGGACACGACTGAGCAACTTCACTATGGAATCTAGAAAAATGGTACTGAAGAATTTATTTACAGGGCAGCAGTGGAGAAACAGACATAGAGAATACACTTATGGACATGGGGAGAGAGGAGGAGAGGGTGAGATGTATGGAAAGAGTAACATGGAAACTTGCATTACCATTTGTAAAATATAGCCAACGGGAATTTGTTGTATGGCTCAGGAAACTCAAATAGAGGCTCTGTATCAATCTAGTGGGGTGGCATGGGGAGGGCGATGGGAGGGAGGTTCAAAAGGGAGGGGATATATGTATACCTGTGGCTAATTC
>SJYW01001745.1:608964-630518 GCA_006410735.1 Raphicerus campestris | reverse complement strand
GCATATATAAAGAATCTAGAAAAATGGTACTGAAGAATTTATTTACAGGGCAGCAGTGGAGAAACAGACATAGAGAATACACTTATGGACATGGGGAGAGAGGAGGAGAGGGTGAGATGTATGGAAAGAGTAACATGGAAACTTGCATTACCATTTGTAAAATATAGCCAACGGGAATTTGTTGTATGGCTCAGGAAACTCAAATAGAGGCTCTGTATCAATCTAGAGGGGTGGGATGGGGTGGGTGATGGGAGGGAGGTTCAAAACGGAGGGGATACATGTATACCTATGGCTGATTCATGTTGAGGTTTGACAGAAAACAACAAAATTCTATAAATCAATTATCCTTCAATTAAAAAAAATATTAAAAAAGAAGTAATAACCCCCCAAAAAAAACTTCTTAGAAAAGCTTCTATTTTTTATATTTTCTTTATCAATATTTCATTTGTACTTTGAAGGACTTAAAGCCAAAGAGAATCATCACATTAAGTCCATTGTTTAATATTAGTCTCTCATACAAATGGCATCAATTCACTGAAATTGACTGTGGGTTAGAAGATTCTAACCAGCCTCACTCACATTACTTTCCTGAATCAGATTCACAGTCTAGCTGCTCTCTCTACACTTCTTCCACCAACTGCTCCTGAACCACCACCCACTCCACAATGAGACTGCCTATGCACTCAGCAGCTCAGCTGCTGTAGGAAAAGTTGTGACAAAACGAATGTAAGAAAATACATTTCTGCTCTGTGACTTCAGCAGTTGGAAGCAAAGACTTGAGGTGGATTTCTTTGTTTAAAAAATTTATTGCTATATAGTTGATTTACAATGCTGCATCAATTTCAGGTGTATAGTAAAGTGATTCAGTTATACATATGTATATGTATTTTTTAATACTCTGCCATTGTAGATTATTATAAGATATTTAGTAGACTTCCTTAATTATCTATTTTATATATAGCAGTTAAGTGAAGTCGCTCAGTTGCTCTTTGAAACTCCATGGACTGTAGCCCACCAGGCTCCTCTGTCCATGCAATTTTCCAGGCAAGAATACTGGAGTGGGTTGCCATATGTACATTTTAATCCCAAACTCCTAATTTATCCTACTCCTATGTAACCATAAATTTGTTTTCCATGTACTTGAGTCTATTTCTATTTTGTAAATAATTTCATCAGTATTCTTTCCAGAGTCCACATATAGGC
This sequence comes from Raphicerus campestris, assembly GCA_006410735.1. Taxonomy (NCBI): domain Eukaryota; kingdom Metazoa; phylum Chordata; class Mammalia; order Artiodactyla; family Bovidae; genus Raphicerus; species Raphicerus campestris. The sequence goes on along the minus strand of SJYW01001745.1, from coordinate 629,315 downwards.
CATATCATATGATATGTCTTTCCCTAACTTACTTCACTTATTATTATAATCTGTAGGTCCATCAATGTTGCTGTAAATGGCATTATTTGATTGTTTTTACGGCTGAGTAATACTTCCTTGAATTTGTACACCACATCCTTTTATCCATTCAGTGCTGCAATTAACACTGGGGTGCATGTATATTTTCTAATTACAGTTATCTCTGATTATGTGCCCAGGAGTGGAATTGCAGAGTCAAGGAGGCAAGAAAATACAATGCAGAAAGACAGTCTCTTCAATAAGTGGGCTTCCCTGGAGGCTCAGACAGTAAAGAATCAGCCTGCTGCAGGAGACCCAAGTTCAATCCCAGGGCTGGGAAGAGCGCTTGGAGAAGGAAATGGCTACCCGCTGCAGTATGCTTGCCTCAATATAAGTGGTGCTGAGAAAACTGGACAGCTACACGTGAAAGAATGAAATGAGAACACTTTCTAACACCATGTTGTCATTGTTCAGCCACTAAATCATGTCCAGCTCTTTCTGACCCCATGGACTGCAACATGCCAGGCTTTCTTGTCCTTCACTATCTCCCCAAGTTTGCTCAAACTTCCACTGAGTCGGTGAAGTGAAGTGAAGTCGCTCAGTAGTGTCCAACTCTTTGCGACGGCATGGACTGTAGCCTACAAGGCTCCTCCGTTCATGGGATTTTCCAGGCAAGAATACTGTAGTGGGGTGCCATTTCCTTCTCTAAGAGATGTTCCCGACCCAGGAATTGAACCCGGGTCTCCCTCATTGTATACAGACGCTTTACTCTCTGAACTACCAGGGAAGTCGGTGATGCCATCCAAGCATCTCATCGTCTGTTCCCCACCTTCTCCTCCTGTCCTCAGTCTCTCCCAGCATCAGGGTCTTTTCCAGTGAGTCACCTCTTCCCATCAGGTGGCCAAAGTACTGGAGCATCAGCTTCAGCATCAGTCCTTCCAATGAATATTCAGGCTTGATTTCTCTTAGGATTGACTGGTTTGATCTCCTTGCAATCTAAGGACCACTCAAGAGTCTTCTCCAGCACCACAACTCAAAAGTATCAATTCTTCAGAACTCAGTCTTCTTTATGGCCCAACTTTCACATCAGTTCGTGACTACTGGAAAAACTAAAGCTTTGACTATACAGATCTTTGTCAGCAAAGTGATGTCTCTGCTTTTTATTAATTATTAATACATTAATTAGTAAACCTAGACAAACCATCTAGATTTGTCATAGCTTTCCTTCCAAGGAGCAAGTGTCTCTTAATTTCATGGCTGCACTCACCATGTCCAGTGGTGTATAAAATAAAATCTGGAGCCCATGAAAATAAAATCTATCATTGCTTCTACTATTTCCCCTTCTATTTGCCATGACATGATGGACCAGATGTCATGATCCTAGTTTTCATTATGTTGAATTTCAACTCAGCCTTTTCACTCTCATCAAGAGGCTCTTTAGTTCCTTTTTGCACATGTGTGCATGCTCAGTCATGCTCAGTAGCTTCAGTCATGTCTGACTCTCTGCGACCCCATGGACTGCAGCTCACCAGGCTCTTCTGTTCATGGGATTCTCTAGGGAAGAATACTGGAGTGAATTGCCATGCACCACTCCAGGGTATCTTCCCGACCCAGGAATCGAACTCAAGTTCCTTGCATCTCCTGCACTGCAAGCAGATTCTTTACCGATGACCCATCAGGTAAGTCCAGTTCCTCTTCACTTCCTGCCATTAGAGCAGTATCATTTGCATATCTGAGATTATTGATATTTCTCCTGGCAATCTTGATTCCAAATTGTGACTCATCCAGCCTTCACATGGTGTACTCTGCATATGTTAAATAAGCAGGGTAACAATATACACCCTTGTCATACTCCTTTCTCAGTGTTGAACCAGTTCCTGTCCCATTCTAACTGTTGCTTCTTGACCCTCATATGTTTCTCAGGAGACAGGAAAGGCCATCTGGTATTCCAGAATTTTCCACAATTTGTTGTGATCCACACCGCAAAGGCTTTAGCATAGACAGTGAAGTAGAAGTAGATGTTTTACTGAAACTCCCTTGATTTCTACATGAAAGTAAAAGTGAAGTTGCTCAGTCATGTCCAACTCTTTGCGACCCCATGGACTGTAGTCTACCAGGTTCCCCAGTCCACGGAATTTTCCAGGCAAGAGTACTGGAGTGGGTTGCCATTTCTACATAATCCAATGAATATTGACAATTTAAATCCAGCTTGCATATCTGGAAGTTCTCATTTCACATACTGTTAAAGCCTAGCTTGAAGGATTTTGAATCTTATCTTGCTAGCATGTGAAATGACCATAGTTGTATGGTAATTTGAACCTTTTTTGGTATTGCCTTTCTTTGGGATTGGAATGCAAACTGACTGTTTCTAGTCCTGCAGCCACTGCTGAGTGGCCACAAATTTGCTGACATACTGACTGCAGCTTGTTAACAGCATCATCTTTTAGGATTTTAAATAGTTTAACTGGAATTCCACCACCTCCACTAGCTTTGTTCATAGTAATGCTTCCTAAGGCTCACTTGACTTCACACTCCAGGATGTCCAGCTCTAGGTTTGTGACCACACCATTGTAGTTATCCAGGTCATTAAGACTTTTTTATATAGTTTTTCTGTGTATTCTTGACACTCCTTAATCTCTTCTATATCTGTTAGGTCCTTATCATTTCTGTCCTTTATCATGTCCATCCTTGCATGAAATGTTGCCTTGATATCTCCAGTTTTCATGAAGAGATCTCTCCTCTTTCCCATTCTATTATTTCCCTCTGTTTCTTTACATTGTTCATTTAAGGCTTTCTTATCTCTCCTTGTTGTACTCTAAAACTCTGATTCAGTTGAGTGTATCTTTCCCTTTCTCTCTTGCCTTTCACTTTTCTCTCCTCACCTCTTTGTAAAGCTTCCTCAGACAACCACTCTGCCTTCTTTCATTTCTTTTTCTTTGGGATGGTTTTGGTCACTGCCTCCTATACAGTGTCATAGACCTCTGTCCATAGCTCTTCAGGCACTCTCTCTACCAGATCTAATCTCATGAATCTAGTCATCACCTCCACTGTATAATCATAAGGGATTTGATTTAGGTTTGATTTAGGCCTAGTTGTTTTCCCTACTTTCTTCACTTTAAGGTTGAAATTTGCAATAAGAAGCTCCCTCATTTGAGCATAAGAATCATTTTAGCAGGTAGCATTAATTCAGCAGAAGGCTTGCCCTGAAATATACTCTCCAGTAAGTCCACTCCCATCTTTAACATTCCCAGTATCTGAATGAAGCAAAGATGAAAGTGTGAATTAAGAGTTGCTTTCAAGGGTGGAATGGAAACTGGTTTGCGTGGCAGTCTCTAGGAAGACTCAGCCAAGTGCTATCCTCTCCTGCCTATCAGATGTGCTCAGGTAAGGATCACAGTGAGGGAGATAGTCATTAATGCATCCTCACAGGTTTTTGAGATAAAAAAGAGTAAGGCCTTCTCACTTTTTACAAACTGCTGTATGGTATGAAAGAAGTACTAAATGTGATGCAGTTAGCTCCTGGGAAAAGTGATGACATGGCAGTAAGAGATGAAATTCTCAACTAGTTCAGGTCATGTTGTGAATAGCATGTGTCACTTCCTGGAAATACACTGGTTGGCCCAAAAGTTCATTTGGGTTTCCATAAAATGTTATGAAAAACCTGAACTTTGCGGCCAACTTTATAGTAAATAAACCCTGGAGCAGGAAATGGCAACCCATTACAGTATTCTTGCCTGAGAAATCCCATGGACAGAGGAGCCTGGTGGCTACCATCCATAGCACCTCACAGAGTCAGACATGACTGAAGCCACAGCATGCACATGCACTTCACCAGCAGCATATTGCATGCCTTCCAACCTGGGCAGGGCTCATCATCTGGTGTTGAATCTTAGGCCTTTTCATACTGTAAGCGGTTCTCTAGGCAAGAATACTGGATTGGGTTGCCATTTCTAAGCCCAGTGGGTCACAGTTTGTCATAACTCTTCACTAAGACCTATTTGGGTGCCCCTGCTTGGCATGGCTCAAAGCTTCATTGAGTTGCTCAAGTCCCTTCACCACAACAAGGCTGTGATCCATGAAGGGGAAAAAAGAGACATACAAAATGCACATGAAAAGATGCTTAGCATCATTAATTGTCAGAGAATGCAAACCAAGTAACAATGAGGTACCACTTCACCTAGTAGAATGACTATGTCAAAATGACATAAAATAACCAGGTATTGATATAGCAAAGTCAATATACTTTCATATATTGATGGGCGGAATGTAAAATGGTGCAGCCACTTTAGAAAATAGTCAGGCATTTCCTAAACATGTTAAACTAAAAGTTACAATATGACCCAGCAATTTCATTCCTAGGACTGTATCTAAAAAAATGACAACATATGTCCCCACAAAAACTTGTATATGAATGTTCATAGCAGCATTGTTCATATCATCAAAAAGTAGAAAGCAATCCAAATGTCTATCAGCTGGTCAATGGCTAAATTGTGGAATATTCATATAAATAAATATTATTTGGCAGTAAAAATGATAGGTACTAATACATGCTACAACATGGATGAATCTTAAAAACATTATGCTAAATGAAAGAAGCCGATTAACAAAAGACGACACATTGTATGATTCTATGTATATGAAATACTTAGAAAAGGCAAATCCATAGAGACAAAAAGTAGATGAGTAATTGCCAAGGGCTGCAGGAAATGAGGAAATGGAGAATGATTGCTAATGGGTACAGGGTTCCTCGTTAGGGAAATAAAAATGCTCTAAAATTGCCTGTGGTGACGGCTGCACAGAACTGTGAATAACTGCATGAATTGTTTGGTGTGTGATATCTTTCTCAATAAACAAAACTTACTGTAAGAAATATACTATAGTAAAAATAATAATAAAAGTAAGGCTTCAGCCATTAAAATAAAAGAAGCAAGTTTTAGGATAGAGCTTGAGAACAGTATGACTGAAATCTCAGGGACAAAATCTGTGATGTCAGTTCAATTATATTCTTCTTAATTACAGTGTATCAAAGGAAATTTTTAAAAAGATGAAAATAAGATTAAAAATGTGAGTTCAAGGGGTCATTGACTTTATCTTTTTATGTCATTAGCAAGTCAGAAAATACATGCCTGTGGTATATATGCAATTTAAATTTTCAAAAATTAAATCATTGTCACATTAATAATAATGACAACATTTCAGAGCTGGAGCCCTAATGATTGTCTATTTCAACTTGTGCTTTTTACAAAAATAATCTTCTCTAACATTTTTCATACCATTCCACACTGCCTCCTCACCAGTATGCAAACATTAGCTTTTACTTAATGCCCCTCTAATAAGTTGTCTTCTGGAACATGTGTTTCAATGGTCTCAAGTTTGACGTTTCTCTTGTCTTAAATTTTTCATATTACCTTCTTTTCAAGCTTAGCTTACTTGAATATTTGCTATAATGGTAGGTGGTGATGGTTTCCTTTGGTGATATACATACATCATAAACCTTTCAGCTTTTTCCTTTTAATACAATTTCTACGTAGTTATACAGAGCTAGAAAAGAATCAAGTGGCCATCTAAGAGCTCTTCATAATTGCCATTCATTTTTAGTTCTTTCCCAGTGCTGGACTTTTTAAAAATTTAATATCTGAGCTTTAACATCTCACATTTAAAATCTGAGCTCAAATTTGGTGTATCTAAATTTCAAGACCAACTATTTCCCAATATTTGTTCCAAATCTTGAAAAAAGGAGGAAGTCTGGCAATTTACATTCCATAGTTCAAAGTATAAATTATTCCAAAGGAAAAGAAAAAAAAATTTACAAGTATTTAAAGACATAGATAGTTTTCCCCTTTCCATTTTCAACTTGCCAAATTTATTTCCATATCAAATCTTTTCTCTTCAGTGAAAATAAATCTTTTTATGATATATTTTTGAGAGTTTGTATCTTACTTCATGTGGTATCATGTAACAAGCTAGGATCACCTGAGGTACAAGCATCCTTCAACAGTGAATTCTGTATTAGAAGTTTCCCTGTGCTGTGCTTAGTTTCTCAGTCGTGTCTGATTCTTGGAGACCCCACGGACTGTAGCCCTCCAGGCTCCTCTCTTCATGGGATTCTCCAGGCAAGAATACTGCAGTGGGTTGCCATTTCCTTTTCCAAAAGTCTCCATAATTATGAGAATAACAAAGGTATCATAACTGGGGCCAGTCATTTATAAAAATCATGCAAAATCTGAAGAGGTAAATTAATATCTAAGTAAACAGTGGGTGAATCAAGCTGAAGATGTTTTCCAACATTATTACATATTCTCCTTTCTCACACACAGAATGGCTCAAAATAGTCATGATAAGTTTTACTAAATCTTTAATAAATATATCTTATCAATGAAAATGAAGTTATAGTCTTCTGAAGAACAGATATGAAAAACAATCTACAGATTTACCACCTTGCCCTACCTATCTTTTCCTCTTTATCCCACTGTCACAACCCTCTTCTAAGTCCTCATCATATTATGTCACTATTATTTCAATGGTTTCTTGGCTATTTTCTCTGCCTTCATTTTTAATACATCTGGCTTAATAATCAAATAACAAATTTTACTGAAACACCACTTTTCATAGAGTCACCCTCATACTTAAAAGCTTGCAGATGCCCCTGTTCAGTTCAGTTCAGTCGCTCAGTCATGTCCCATTCTTTGCGACCCCATGAATCGCAGCACGCCAGGCCACCCTCTCCATCACTAACTGCCAGAGTCCACTCAGACTCACATCCATCGAGTCAGTGATGCCATCCAGCCATCTCATCCTCTGTCGTCACCTTCTCCTCCTGCCCCCAATCCCTCCCAGCATCAGAGTCTTTTCCAATGAGTCAACTCTTCGCATGAGGTGGCCAAAGTACTGGTTTCAGCTTGAGCATCATTCCTTCCAAAGAAATCCCAGGGCTGATCTCCTTCAGAATGGACTGGTTGGATCTCCTTGCAGTCCAAGGGACTCTCAAGAGTCTTCTTCAACACCACAGTTCAATCGCATCAATTCTTTGGTGCTCAGCCTTCTTCACAGTCCAACTCTCACATCCATACCTGACCACAGGAAAAACCATAGCCTTGACTAGATGGACCTTAGTCGGCAAAGTAATGTCTCTGCTTTTGAATATGNTAGCACCTCACAGAGTCAGACATGACTGAAGCCACAGCATGCACATGCACTTCACCAGCAGCATATTGCATGCCTTCCAACCTGGGCAGGGCTCATCATCTGGTGTTGAATCTTAGGCCTTTTCATACTGTACGCGGTTCTCTAGGCAAGAATACTGGATTGGGTTGCCATTTCTAAGCCCAGTGGGTCACAGTTTGTCATAACTCTTCACTAAGACCTATTTGGGTGCCCCTGCTTGGCATGGCTCAAAGCTTCATTGAGTTGCTCAAGTCCCTTCACCACAACAAGGCTGTGATCCATGAAGGGGAAAAAAGAGACATACAAAATGCACATGAAAAGATGCTTAGCATCATTAATTGTCAGAGAATGCAAACCAAGTAACAATGAGGTACCACTTCACCTAGTAGAATGACTATGTCAAAATGACATAAAATAACCAGGTATTGATATAGCAAAGTCAATATACTTTCATATATTGATGGGCGGAATGTAAAATGGTGCAGCCACTTTAGAAAATAGTCAGGCATTTCCTAAACATGTTAAACTAAAAGTTACAATATGACCCAGCAATTTCATTCCTAGGACTGTATCTAAAAAAATGACAACATATGTCCCCACAAAAACTTGTATATGAATGTTCATAGCAGCATTGTTCATATCATCAAAAAGTAGAAAGCAATCCAAATGTCTATCAGCTGGTCAATGGCTAAATTGTGGAATATTCATATAAATAAATATTATTTGGCAGTAAAAATGATAGGTACTAATACATGCTACAACATGGATGAATCTTAAAAACATTATGCTAAATGAAAGAAGCCGATTAACAAAAGACGACACATTGTATGATTCTATGTATATGAAATACTTAGAAAAGGCAAATCCATAGAGACAAAAAGTAGATGAGTAATTGCCAAGGGCTGCAGGAAATGAGGAAATGGAGAATGATTGCTAATGGGTACAGGGTTCCTCGTTAGGGAAATAAAAATGCTCTAAAATTGCCTGTGGTGACGGCTGCACAGAACTGTGAATAACTGCATGAATTGTTTGGTGTGTGATATCTTTCTCAATAAACAAAACTTACTGTAAGAAATATACTATAGTAAAAATAATAATAAAAGTAAGGCTTCAGCCATTAAAATAAAAGAAGCAAGTTTTAGGATAGAGCTTGAGAACAGTATGACTGAAATCTCAGGGACAAAATCTGTGATGTCAGTTCAATTATATTCTTCTTAATTACAGTGTATCAAAGGAAATTTTTAAAAAGATGAAAATAAGATTAAAAATGTGAGTTCAAGGGGTCATTGACTTTATCTTTTTATGTCATTAGCAAGTCAGAAAATACATGCCTGTGGTATATATGCAATTTAAATTTTCAAAAATTAAATCATTGTCACATTAATAATAATGACAACATTTCAGAGCTGGAGCCCTAATGATTGTCTATTTCAACTTGTGCTTTTTACAAAAATAATCTTCTCTAACATTTTTCATACCATTCCACACTGCCTCCTCACCAGTATGCAAACATTAGCTTTTACTTAATGCCCCTCTAATAAGTTGTCTTCTGGAACATGTGTTTCAATGGTCTCAAGTTTGACGTTTCTCTTGTCTTAAATTTTTCATATTACCTTCTTTTCAAGCTTAGCTTACTTGAATATTTGCTATAATGGTAGGTGGTGATGGTTTCCTTTGGTGATATACATACATCATAAACCTTTCAGCTTTTTCCTTTTAATACAATTTCTACGTAGTTATACAGAGCTAGAAAAGAATCAAGTGGCCATCTAAGAGCTCTTCATAATTGCCATTCATTTTTAGTTCTTTCCCAGTGCTGGACTTTTTAAAAATTTAATATCTGAGCTTTAACATCTCACATTTAAAATCTGAGCTCAAATTTGGTGTATCTAAATTTCAAGACCAACTATTTCCCAATATTTGTTCCAAATCTTGAAAAAAGGAGGAAGTCTGGCAATTTACATTCCATAGTTCAAAGTATAAATTATTCCAAAGGAAAAGAAAAAAAAATTTACAAGTATTTAAAGACATAGATAGTTTTCCCCTTTCCATTTTCAACTTGCCAAATTTATTTCCATATCAAATCTTTTCTCTTCAGTGAAAATAAATCTTTTTATGATATATTTTTGAGAGTTTGTATCTTACTTCATGTGGTATCATGTAACAAGCTAGGATCACCTGAGGTACAAGCATCCTTCAACAGTGAATTCTGTATTAGAAGTTTCCCTGTGCTGTGCTTAGTTTCTCAGTCGTGTCTGATTCTTGGAGACCCCACGGACTGTAGCCCTCCAGGCTCCTCTCTTCATGGGATTCTCCAGGCAAGAATACTGCAGTGGGTTGCCATTTCCTTTTCCAAAAGTCTCCATAATTATGAGAATAACAAAGGTATCATAACTGGGGCCAGTCATTTATAAAAATCATGCAAAATCTGAAGAGGTAAATTAATATCTAAGTAAACAGTGGGTGAATCAAGCTGAAGATGTTTTCCAACATTATTACATATTCTCCTTTCTCACACACAGAATGGCTCAAAATAGTCATGATAAGTTTTACTAAATCTTTAATAAATATATCTTATCAATGAAAATGAAGTTATAGTCTTCTGAAGAACAGATATGAAAAACAATCTACAGATTTACCACCTTGCCCTACCTATCTTTTCCTCTTTATCCCACTGTCACAACCCTCTTCTAAGTCCTCATCATATTATGTCACTATTATTTCAATGGTTTCTTGGCTATTTTCTCTGCCTTCATTTTTAATACATCTGGCTTAATAATCAAATAACAAATTTTACTGAAACACCACTTTTCATAGAGTCACCCTCATACTTAAAAGCTTGCAGATGCCCCTGTTCAGTTCAGTTCAGTCGCTCAGTCATGTCCCATTCTTTGCGACCCCATGAATCGCAGCACGCCAGGCCACCCTCTCCATCACTAACTGCCAGAGTCCACTCAGACTCACATCCATCGAGTCAGTGATGCCATCCAGCCATCTCATCCTCTGTCGTCACCTTCTCCTCCTGCCCCCAATCCCTCCCAGCATCAGAGTCTTTTCCAATGAGTCAACTCTTCGCATGAGGTGGCCAAAGTACTGGTTTCAGCTTGAGCATCATTCCTTCCAAAGAAATCCCAGGGCTGATCTCCTTCAGAATGGACTGGTTGGATCTCCTTGCAGTCCAAGGGACTCTCAAGAGTCTTCTTCAACACCACAGTTCAATCGCATCAATTCTTTGGTGCTCAGCCTTCTTCACAGTCCAACTCTCACATCCATACCTGACCACAGGAAAAACCATAGCCTTGACTAGATGGACCTTAGTCGGCAAAGTAATGTCTCTGCTTTTGAATATGCTATCTAGGTTGGTCACAACTTTTCTCCCAAGGAGTAAGTGTCTTTTAAATTCATGACTGCAATCACCATCTGCAGTGATTTTGGAGCCCCCAAAAATAAAGTCTGACACTGTTTCCACTGTTTCCCAATCTATTTCCCATGAAGTGATGGGACCAGACGCCATGGTCTTTGTTTTCTGAATGTTGAGCTTTAAGCCAACTTTTTCACTCTCTTCTTTCACTTTCATCAAGAGGCTTTTTAGTTCCTCTTCACTTTCTGCCATAAGGGTGGTGTCATCCCCACCATCGTCTCTAAGATTGTCTGCTCAGCTCTGCGTTCCACTGAACATGAACCTGCCTCCACCCAGATAGGCAGGTGTTCTGCATCTCATCAACATGGGAAATATGGGAGGAGAATAAAGTTTGAGGAATAATAGTAATTCCCATTACTTATTAAAGATTATTGTTTGCCATGAGCCATTATCAGTATATTACATGTGGTATCTCATTCTCTCCCCATATAAATCATGCTTGAGAGGTTTGTTGGTTTTACAGAATGATCACTGAGTCACATAGAGTTTAAATATCTTCAGCAAGGTTTCTAAACTATTAAATGGGACAGCTGACAACCTATGTCTCCCTTACTCCAACACTCAAATTCTCTACCATGTGTTGAATTTCACTTACAGTGAAAGTGTCCACTAGGCAGATGAATATATAAATCTGAAATTTTAAGAAGAGAAATCAGATCAATATTTTTTGTCATTGGCTTAGGTTAGCTGTACCTATCTCTAAGAATGAGCATATGCACAGAGAAAGTGTATAATAGAAAGAAGGAAAAAACAAGAACAGAACCCTGAGCAGTTCTACCACTTGAAGGCTGATGAGAAGAAAGGGGGACCTGGGAAGTGACTGAGAATATATGAGGAGAACCAGGAGAGTTACTCAGCACAAGTCAAAGAAAAGGAATTTCAAGTCACAGTAAAAGATCATGATCAACTCATAAAGCAAAAAATTTAAATAAGGTCAAGTAAGATAAAAAATGAAAACTGCTCACTGAAATTTTTAGTTAAGACCTAGGGTGACTCAGAACTTGTCATCTAAACCTGGAAAGTTTTGAGAGTGAAAGAAGCTCCAGTAGCAAATACCTCAGGGTCATGGAATATTGTCCTGTGCAAACCAGGACATAAGGACACCCTGTTAAGGGGTCACCAGTCCCCTTCATGCAAACAGTTTCAATAGAGAGAAGCAGTGAAAGCCACACTGTTGTGTGTTCAGAAGGAAAGTGCGATGAAGACTAGTCTTTCAAGAACTTCGGTTTGATTGATGGGTAACAAAAAGGTTAGTGTTGTAGTGGAATACTTCCTCCACTTCCAACTATAAGACCTGAGTCACCCTAGGTCTTAACTAAAAATTTCAGTGAGTAGTTTTCATTTTTTATCTTACTTGACTTTATTTAATTTTTTTGCTTTATGAGTTGATCATGATCTTTTACTGTGACTTGAAATTCCTTTTCTTTGACTTGTGCTGAGTAACTCTCCTGGTTCTCCTTAATGCTTAACTATTAAGCATCCTCAGAAATTATTATTTTAAAAAATACAGTGTGAGAGGATGTTTTATTGAATAGGTACATTTTTAGGTACATAAAAATTAATGTGACCATGTGAAGATGTGTATTTAGGGAATTAAATTTATGTAACATATGTTATTTATGTAGTATATGTAAAGCTCAAAAATAAATCTTTTTAATTTCTAGTCTCATAGCCAAGAATTATGAATTACTAATTGGCTATAATAGGCAGTGATTTGAAGTAGAATTTCTTAGTCACTTATTTCTTAAAACAACTAATGCCAGCAAAACCTGTTTCTAACACCTCAGTGTGTAATCCCATATTCATTATCCAACAGAACTGTACCTTTTGAAACAGCTAATACCAGATGGTCTCCTCAATAAAAAACAGCAGGAGGCAACATATTAATGCTACTCAGCAAGCAAGTCTGCAAACACTCAACCAATGAAATTAGTCTTCAGTTGCTAAGCCATCCTGTCACCATGGCAACATCTAGTTCAGAAAAAATATTGGATTTTTAAGTTTAAAGGGCCACCCATGTTAAAATTTCAGTATCCTTCAAGCTTATGATGATCATACTTCAGCTAAAACAACTGCCTAGATTTTCTCACTCATCTCAAATCAGACCTACCTATTTGTCCTTTCACTTAAAAATATTTATTTACACTCAGTTTCTAACTTTATTGACTTCCTAGATAAACACATTCCATTTAAAGGTGTTTTTGTGTATATATATTTATGTGCACACACTTGCAGGCTAATAGTTTTAAATATAATGACAAATGTTAATGCCTTAGAAAATTTTCACTGGTACATACTCTTATCAGTCTGTTATTATATCTGATTAAAGAGAATAAGCAAATAAATAAATAATGTGGTAAGACCAGAATGACGTTCTTATTATTACTTGAGATACCTAATATGAACATTCAAAGTAACAATTAAATCTTATTTTTAAAACAGCTTCATATTTAAGTTGAAATGATAATTTGCCCAAGGAAAATGATCTTATTTTACCTCATGAAAATGCAGAGAATCTGAAATAATGTTTGGAAATACATTGTAGAATCAAGATATGATGATGAGGTAGAGAGGAGGCTTATTTTGGAAGCAAGGACACAGGGTATCTTAGAACATGGCAGCAGCCCCCACTCAAGTCACATGGTAATAAGAATTCTCCAAAATGAAAGTAAGGCAAGAAGAAAGGAGATAATTCAGAAGAAGGAAAGGGGAAGAAGCAAATGGTGTCTAATGTACTTATTTTTATATTTAGCTAACAATGTAGCTATATATAAATATATTTTTTATATCTCGTTTTGCCACTTATAAGCCTGTGATCTCTCAGGTAAGGGAATAAATCACTTATCTCTCTGTGATTTAGCTTCCTAATTTATAGAATAGGGATAATAATAGTAACAACTCCACAGGGGTTGAGGATTAGATGAGTTAAGCTTTTAAATAGTACTTGATATGTACTGAGCATTACTTAACTATGAGGAGGGAAAAGTATATTCATTGTGCATTTTGCAACATTTAAATTTTCTGTTTAATCTTTCTATTTCATCTTTAAATCTGATTTTTTTCTTACTTCTACTGTTTCCTTTTTTTTTCCTATGTTTGCCTCACTTCCTTCATTTTGTTATATTTCAGTCTGTCTTAATCTTTTTAGCCATCTTTTATTATCTTAACTTCCTATCTAAGATTTCCTGTATTTGATGGCTCACTTCCTAGGAGATATCTCAAAGCCAAGTTGTAGCAGTTACAACAGACTGATGCCAGGCCACAAACCATAGTTGTGACACTGACAGCTCCTACATCACCTCTGTCACCTCACCCTAATTAAAGATGACTTTTGGAACTCATCCCAGGAAACGAAAACCTCACCGTGCAAAAAAAAATATAGCTGATGGTCTGAAAAGTTTTTTTCATGGAAACTGTTGCATTTGAAATTTCTGCATAAGAGCACATATGTATGTGCACACACATGCACACACACACGCACACTTTCCCTTTGAAGGGAGGAGAAAAGAGCAAAGTCAGTGGAACATCTTTGAGATGCCTCCTTTTTGTGGGGAGAAAAATGTTGCAGTGGTCTTAAAACAACTGACTAGATAGAGGTCAATATAATTTTTTATTTATCATACTTAAGAGAAGAACAGAATTCCACATCTCAGAATTAGCCAGGCCCTCTGGCCCATGCGTGCATGACTGGGTCATCACATCCTGCTTCTAAAGTACTCCAGGCACCCATGGGTCCTGCACGTAATGGATTAGCACCTTCTAGGATGAACATTTCCCAAGAGTCCTGTACAATTCCCTACATGGGAAACAATAGCTAATACCTTTGAACTACATAGAATGTACAGCATTTATGATTTCAAGGTGTATCCTAAGTGTCTATTTAGCTTCTAAAGTGAATATATACTTAACAGAAAGCAAGAAAAAAAAAAAACCTGATCCACAGTCTTCTCTTTATTCTAATCTATTTACATAAAAGGACTTGGAAATGATGGTAATAAGTCACTGTTTATTGGTCTGACAAAAAGAAATGGCTGCTAATAAAACTGCCCAAAGGATCCTAGCATTACTTACTGACCCCTACTACACACAGAACTCTCGCTCCCCAGCCTTCTTCCTCCCCTTGCACCTGATTAGGCTCTGGGCTCCCACTCTCCTAATGTCCAACAGCTATGACTGTACACAGACCAAAAGAAGATTTAAGGAATTATCTGCATCATTCAGACCAAACACTGTCACCTGAAATAACATGGTCATCAAAAGGTAAGTTATTTACCCCAAATTAACTGAAACTACCTTGTCATTTCACTGTGTTATTAGCCCCCTTTCTGCTCATGAAAATACAACCTCTCATACAAACATCAGCCTGAAAATATGGGCATGTTTTTTGTTTGTCCATATCCTGATTACAAATTACCAACAGAATTTTTATCATCTACTTATCTTGTTAGAGTTTCTCAAATGGTAAGAAACAAAACAAAAAATTTCAACTATATTTCATATTCTTAAATTCCTGCAATAATGAATTCCACTATTCCCTGAATAATAATTTAAGGACACACTTTACTCCAAGCATAGATCTTATATATATTTATTCTTTTACTATTGGCTATTTGTTAAATATGCAACATAATATCAATAATTCTTAAACCATTGTAATGTGTTATAAAAGATTCACAAATACAGATATAAAGTTCTTTTTATTTTTAATTGGAGTATAATTGCTTTACAATGTTGTGTTAGTTTCTGCTGTACAACAGTGTGAATCATCTATATGTATACATACATCTCCTTCCTGTTAGGCCTCCCTTCCACCCTTCCCCATCCAACCCATCTAGGTCATCACAGAGAACTGAGCTTACTTCCCTGTGCTATACAACAGTTTCCCAATAGCTATCTAATGCCCAAAAGAAAAGAAAACCCTCTTGCATTGTTGGTGGGAATGTAAATTGATGCAACCAGTATGAACAAAATGGATGTTCCTTAAAAAACTATTAAAAAAAACCACTACCATATGACCCAGAAATCCCACTACTGGGCATATACTCTGAGAAAAGCATAATGCAAAAAGACATATGTACCTGAATGTTCACTGCAGCACTATTTACAATAGCCAGGACATGGAAGCAACTTAATCGTCCATCAACAGATGAATGGATAAAGAAGATGTGGTACAAATATACAATAGACTATTATTCAACCATAAAAGGAACAAAATTGGGTTATTTGTAGTGATGTGGAAGAACCTAGAGTCTGTGATACAGAGTGAAGTAAGTCTGAAAGAGAAAAATAAATATCATCAGTTCAGTTCAGTCGCTCAGTCGTGTCCAACTCTTTGCAACCCCATGAATCACAGCATGCCAGACCTCCCTGTCCATCACCAACTCCCGGAGTTTACTCAAACTCATGTCCATCGAGTCGGTGATGCCATTCAGCCATCTCATCCTCTGTCGTCCCCTTCTCCTGCCCCCAATCTCTCCCAGCATCAAGGTCTTTTTCAATGAGTCAACTCTTCATATGAGGTGGCCAAAATACTGGAGTTTCAGCTTTAGCATCAGTCCTTCCAATGACCACCCAAGACTGATCTTTAGGATGGACTGGTTGGATTTCCTTGCAGTCCACATTAATGCATATATATGAAATCTAGAAAAATGATACTGGAGATGCAGAGATAGGGGACAGATTATAGGCACCATGGGGGAAAGAGAAGGCAGGGCAAATTAAAATAATGGAAATAAAGGAACTCTCAAGAGTTGTTTCCAACACCACAGTTCAAAAGCATCAATTCTTCGGCACTCAGCTTTCTTCACAGTCCAACTCTCACATCCATACGTGACCACAGGAAAAACCATAGCCTTGACTAGACGGACCTTTGTTGGCAAAGTAATGTCTCTGCTTTTCAATATGCTATCTAGGTTGGTCACAACTTTCCTTCCATGGAGTAAGCATCTTTTAATTTCATGACTGCAATCACCATCTGCAGTGATTTTGGAGCCCCCCAAAATAAAGTCTGACACTGTTTCCCAAGCTATTTCCCATGAAGTGATGGGACCCAGTGCCATGATCTTCGTTTTCTGAATGTTGAGCTTTAAACCAACTTTTTCACTCTCTTCTTTCACTTTCATCCAGAGGCTTTTTAGTTCCTCTTTACTTTCTGCCATGAGGGTGGTGTTATCTGCATATCTGGGGTTATTGATATTTCTCCCAGCAATGTTGACTCCAGCTTGTGCTTCTTCCAGTCCAGCATTTCTCATGATGTACTCTGCATATAAGTTAAATAAGCAGGGTGACAGTATATAGTATGCCAAAGTGATTTAACCTCAATCCTTCCTGGATTTCTTGCCTCTCAGCATATTTTCCCACCACCCAAATCCTATTGTTCTACCTGGAAACACAGACTCATTTACAGATTATAAATCAGGAAACTGCAATAAAGAATTGAAAATACACTAAGTTATATTACTGTACACACCAGCACAGACTGCAGTCCACATAAATAATTCATGACTCTTGGCATTGAAACATGTATACTATCATATATGAAACGAATCGCCAGTCCAGGTTCAATGCATGATGCTGGATGCTTGGGGCTGCTGCACTGAGACAACCCAGAGGGATAGTACAGGGAGGGAGGAGGGAGGGGGGTTCAGGATGGCGAACATGTGTATACCAGTGGTGGATTCATGTTGATGTATGGCAAAACCAATACAATATTGCAAAGTAATTAACCTCCAATTAAAATAAATAAATTTATATTTAAAAATAATAATAATAATTCATGACCCTTATTGGCCACAGAATAGTTAAATTTATCCCCCATCTGTATACATGGCTGTGAGGAATATTTTGAGAATAATGCCCAACCTCCTATATCAGGAAATGGGTTCTAGCTTTCAAGGCTATATAATAAGCTTGAGCACATTGTTTAAAAATCTCTCTGAAACAATTTATTCATTTTTAAAATAAGAGTATTCCTTTCAGCTAAGGGAAAAACCTATACTTCAGTGTTTCACAATTCTACATAACATTAATGAAGATTGGGGTTAACATAAAGAGTAATTCAAAATAAATTTAACCTAATCAAAAATGTATAATTATAAATTGTAAATAACAAATCTTCATAGTGAAATTTTCTCCCAAAAAGCATTCAATAAACTACATAATCATATTTCAGTGTTAGAAAAGAGTAGTTAGATGAATGTTCTAGAGGGGCTGCAGTACATGAAGAAAAACTGGGTTGAATCTTCCTTCAATAACTCCGACTATAGCACTTTTCTTGTTGTGGTTCTTATTTTGTTGTTAAATACAGTTTGTGAAATGTGTAAGTGGGTTGTATATAACTGCTGGAAACTGGCCTAATAAAACCAAAATTACTTGACATCTTTTTACTCTGTGCCTTTAAAAGAGTGTTCAGTAATAGCTACCTTGAGGGAAAATAATAGATACCTTGAGGGGCTTCCCTGGTAGCTCAGATGGTAAGGAATGTGCCTGCAATGCAGGAAACCCAGGTTTGATCCCTATGTTGGGAAGATCTCCTGGAAATGGCAACCCTCTCTAGTATTCTTGCCTAGAGAACTCCATGGACAGGGGGCCCTGGCAGGCTACAGTCTGTGGGGTGGCAAAGAAGCAGACATAACTGAGCAACTAACCCTGAGGGGAAAGGAATCGTTTCTCTACCTTGAGGCGAAAGGAATCATTACCTACTACAATGTAATACATATTATATGCTTAATATAATTACACTTATATGATACCCATATCATTATATATATATATATATATACACACATATCTGTTGTTGTTGTTCAGTCACCAAGTCATGTCTGACTCTTTGTGACCCCTTGGACTGCAAGGGATCCCTGTCCCTCACCATCTCCTGGAGTTTGCCCAAGATCATGTCTATTGAATCAGTGATGTCATCCAACCACCTCATCCTCTGTTACCCTCTTCTCCTTCTGCCTTCAATCTTTCCCAGAATTAGCGTCTTTTTCAACGAGTTGGCTCTTAACATCAGGTGGGCAAAGCTCCAGTCATCAGTTGTTCCAACAAGTATTCAGGGTTGATTTCCTCTAAAATTGACTGGCTTGATCTCCTTGCTGTCCAAGGGACTCTTAAGAGTCTTCTCCAGGGGACGGAAAAAGATGGAGGAGGAATAGGATGGGGAGAACACTCTCTCCCTCACCACTTCATCAAAAGAACATTTCAATGCTGAATAAATTCCACAAAACAACTTCTGAATGCTGGCAGAGAACATCAAGCATCCAGCAAAGCAGATCATTGGCTTCAAAAACAGGTAGGGATAAATATAAGGGATGAGAAAAGAGACAAAGGAGGTAGGGAGGGAGCCCCGTCCCTGGAAGGGAATGCCGCCCTGGGAAGAGACTCTTAAAAAGAGAGGTTTCCAAGCTCCAGGAAACATTCTCGCAGCCGTGTCTGTGTCGAGCCTGGGAAGCAGAGACAGCAACATAACAGGAAGGAAAAATAAATAATTAAAACCAGCAGATTACGAATCCAACAGCAAATCCCTCAGCGGATAAGCAGCGCAAACACCTGCACCTGACACCAGCAAGTGGGGGTTGGGCAGGGAGGAGCGGGACCCGCCAGCCGCAGTGTTTTTGAACAAGCGGGCAGGCCGGGGCTTTTCGCAAAAATCGGGTCATAACGCGGCCAGAATAGGGTCCGTGCATGGCCAGAACGAACTAACTTGNCGCAGTGTTTTTGAACAAGCGGGCAGGCCGGGGCTTTTCGCGAAAATCGGGTCATAACGCGGCCAGAATAGGGTCCGTGCATGGCCAGAACGAACTAACTTGGACTAGCAAACCAGACTGTGAGATAACCACCACGTAGAAGCTCGAACATAAAACATCGCGACAGTCCCACACACAGAACAAAGGACCGATTGGAAATAGCCGGTCGCAGACCATCCCCCTCCGGTGACGGGCAGACAGAGCCATNGAAAACTCAGCAGTGGCCACAGGACTGGAAAAGGTCAGTTTTCATTCCAATCCGAAAGAAAGGCAATGCCAAAGAATGCACAAACTACCACACAATTGCACTCATCTCACATGCTAGTAAAGTAATGCTCAAAATTCTCCAAGCCAGGCTTCAGCAATACGTGAACAGTGAACTTCCTGTTCACTTCTAAAACCAGTTCAAGCTGGTTTTAGAAAAGGCAGAGGAATCAGAGATCAAATTGCCAACATTCGGTGGATCATGGAAAAAGCAAGAGAGTTTCAGAAAAACATCTATTTCTGCTTTCTTGATTATGCCAAAGCCTTTGACTGTGTGGATCACAAGAAACTGTGGAAAATTCTGAAAGAGATGGGAATACCAGACTACCTGACCTGCCTCTTGAGAAATCTGTATGCAGGTCAGGAAGCAAAAGTTAGAACTGGCCATGGAACAACAGACTGGTTCCAAATAGGAAAAAGAATACATCAAGGCTGTATATTGTCACCCTGCTTATTTAACTTCTATGCAGAGTACATCATGAGAAACGCTGGGCTGGAAAAAGCACAAGCTGGAGTCAAGATTGCCGGGAGAAATATCAATAACCTCAGATATGCAGATGACACCACCCTTATGGCGGAAAGTAAAGAGGAACTAAAAAGCCTCTTGATGAAAGTGAAAGAGGAAAGTGAAAAAGTTGGCTTAAAGCTCAACATTGAGTAAACAAAGATCACTGCATTGGGTCCCATCACTTCATGGGAAATAGACTGGGAAACAGTGGAAACAGTGTCAGACTTTATTT
>SJYW01001745.1:581302-601653 GCA_006410735.1 Raphicerus campestris | reverse complement strand
TGAGTCTGAGTGAACTCCAGGAGTTGGTGATGGACAGGGAGGCCTGGCGTGCTGCGATTCATGGGGTCACAAAGAGTTGGACACGGCTGAGCAACTGAACTGACTGACTGACTGACTGTGCATACTAAGTCTCTTCAATCGTTTCCAACTATTTGTGAGCCTATGGACTATAGCCCACTAGGCTCCTCGATCCAATGGATTCTCCAGGCCATGCCCTCCTCCAGGGGGGATTTTCCCTAACCAAGGCTTGAACCCATGTCTCTTATGTCTCCTGTGTTGGCAGGCGAGTTCTTTACCACGAGCATCACCTGGGGAGTCCATCCACTGGCTATACAACATGTCCATTAAGTTCAACATTCATGAAAGAGTGAATCCAAGACCAATACCCAAATACACATTTCAGTACACTAAGGAACTGCCTGAAAGGGTGACTGGCAGATAAAGGAAAATAGCATGTACATCATGAATATTCAGTAACTATTCCCGAAATTAAATTGACAGTACAAGCTATATTAACAAAAGCCTTAATTTCTTTTCATCTTGCAAAGTTGATTCCAGCTTAGAATGTTACATAGAAATTTTTATAATGGTTATGAGAAAAGGTTGTTCTAAAAATTACCCCTTGGTCAGGAAGGGAAACATACGAAGTATTTAGGACACTGATCAGGGAGGTGATGGTTCAACCTGTATATTCAAGTTATCCTACCCTGAACTCATGGTTAAAGCTTATAATTTGTACAATTTGCTGAACTGAGCACTAGAAGCAAGACATTTCTCGGGGGAAAAAATTACAGCATGGTAATAAAGGGAAATTTTCTGTTTTTTGAATACTTTAGGCTCTAGAGGAAGGGGAGTCAGGCAGGTCCACTCTGGCAGCATCACATGTAGGACCTACACATTTGAGTAGCTGCCTGCATGTGCAAATACATGAGATGATTGTTGCCTTTCCTAATTACCTTGACATGAATCACCACAGTAAGGGAATTTTTTTAGAATTCATAGAAGCGCTATTTAAAAAATAAGTAATCTGTGTCCACTTTTTAAACATTAAAATTGCTATTTGAAATCAAGTATCTTTAATATCAGCAGCATTATTATTATTGAACTATGGTGTCAGAGTGATTTCATAGTAAACAGATCTCTATTTAAAAAACAAAATATTTACTGGTAGTAGAAAGTTGTTCCAGGGTTTACTATCATAATTAACTTATTTATTTTTGTTTTGTTTAAGAATCACCTCTGTAACTCTGTACAAAAGCTACCCTCAAAGTTACTGTGAACAAAGTCGAAGATAAATCATTCGACTTATTAAGAGACATTGACAACACAAACAGTCCCTTCTTCAAGGCCATATTGTATTAGAAAGAGCTGGCTGCTAGAAGGCCTAGGAAAACTTCATTCTGAATTTCAAAAGAAAGAGAAACACTCAGAGAGCAAAGGATTAGCAGCAGTTCTCATAAGTAACATCCTTAGTTGCTGCAGTTGTTTCTAACTCTGTGCAACCTATAGCCACAGGGACTGTAGCCTGCCAGGCTCCTCTGTCCATGGGCTTCTCCAGGCAGGAATACTGGAGTGGGTTGCCAGGCCCTCCCTCAGGGAATCTTCCTGAGCCATGGATCAAACCTGGTTCTCCTACACTGTAGGCAGATTCTTTACCACTGAGCCACCAGGGAAGCCCCAAATCTGTATGCTATCTCTCTTCTAAGAATTGTGGAAACACAAAGAAAAGATCCCGGTGTGGGTAAGAAAATTAGGCAGGGGTGAGAAAGGATTTGAAGATTTTTCACTTATACTGAGTCAGTAAAGGAATAAAGCAATCAGGACCTGAGCATTTTCATTATAAATTCTTCAGAAAAATAAGTTAGTTTGCCAAAGTAAATCCTGGAGTTGCCCTAGGTTTATTTAGCTACCTGAAGATACGGTCCTAAAGACATTCTCAAATGATGACAAACTGAAGCAAAGAAGGAATGGCCCACATTTTAAAACCTGAGAGAAGACAAACACTTGTTAACAAGGATACCCGATAATGGAACAAGTCCCTCAGAGTCTTATGGGCTTATGCAGATGGGCTTCCACTGTAACATCCAAGGGCTCCTGTGATGACAAGCCAAGGAAGCCCCCGTCCAATGGGGAAAGCCAATGAGCAAAGGCTACACCAATTTGCAATCATGAAGATACATTTTAGCAAATTAGCCCATGTTCTTAATAACTACATGAAAGCAAACTCATTAAATTGTTTTCAACATTACTTTGGTCTCACAGTAGCCCTGTGAGGTTTGAGTTCTTAAAGTATTTCTATGGCCACCCACATCAGTATTGTTGCCTAGGAAATCCCACGGACAGAGGGAGCCTGGCAGGCTACAGTCCACAGAGTTGCAAAAGAGTCAGACATGACTTAGCAAATAAACAACAACGATTTTATTGACAAGAAAAGGAGATAAACAGAAGTTAAAAGCATGAAGCTACTTAACAATAAAAGAATTCGAATGCATTTGTCACTTTAATCTTTCCAGTCAAAAGTATCTGTCCTCAAAATCACGTTCTCAATTCAATAAGCACATTTTAAGAGATTATATAAGTTGTTAAGTTAGCTATTTATGGGAAAAAAAATTGGAAAACATATGCCCCACATCCCTGAGGAACTCCTTATTTGAGTGTCTCTGCTAAAGAATTACCAAATAAATCCCTCAAAATATGAAAATGAATAATAATAAGGACTGCAAGGAGAGCCAACCAGTCCATCCTAAAGGAAATCAGTCCTGGGTGTTCATGGAAAGGACTGATGTTGAAGCTGTAACTCCAATATTTTGGCCACCTGATGTAAAGAACTGACTCACTTGAAAAGACCCTGATGTTGGGAAAGATTGAAGACAGGAGGAGAAGGATGAGATGGTTGGATGGCATCACTGACTCAATGGACATGAGTTTGGGTGGACTCCAGGATGGGGAGGCCTGGCATGCTGTGGTTCATGGGATCGCAAAGAGTCGGACACGATTGAGTGACTGAACTGACTGACTTACTGAGTGCTATGCTTTTCAAACTAGTGTAATACCAGGTACAAGATAAGCTCCTTGGGGACAAAAAGAAGTTCCATGGTGAAAATACTGTAGGGTATAGTTGGAGGTTTGAAACACACATTATCATATTTCAAGTCTTGCCACACCCAAACCTTTTTATCTTTGTTTACCTAATCCTTTTCAAACCAAGCTTAACTAATATTCCATTAAGTACACTTTGGGAAAAGCCGGTCATGTGTCACTTCTTCTTCTGGAGCTGTTTTTGTATTTGTCAAAAATAGCTTTTCTAAAGAACTATAAAGGTGAATATTGGAATATCCTCTGTGCTACACAATGAGGGAGATGCTGGCAGATGATTCTTTTGCTGCCTCTCAAATCAGTTTCACAGAAAGACACTTATTTTATCTGATACAAGGTTAGGGGCCAGCTCAATTTTCTCTCTTCCTTTAGCCAATCACAAGTCAATCAAATACATTATTTCTGGCAAGAGCTATATTGACTCACTTGGGTCTAAAAAATAACTCTTGACCACGTGTAGTACATTTAGATCCCTCTCCAGAATCTAACATCAATATTCACTAGTTGTAAGGTATTTCTCAGCTGTAAGCATTTCCCACTAATTCACACTAATCTAGTATTAAAAGAGGCCATACAAAATAACCCAAATCCCCAATTCTTTTTTTTTTTTTTGAGCTGTATAGAAATTTTGCCAGCATTTAGTGTTCCATCACAATATTTGGCAAATGCACACTGGCATTCATACACTTTAAATCTGAACAGATTTGGGGAGGAACAAGTCCAAAATAATCATTCCAGACTTTGAGAGGGGAAAGTCTATGCCCTAAAGAACATTTCTAAGATAACATTTTAGCTATAAATCAGATTTACTCCCCAAGAGCAATTTTAAACTACATGTAAAAGAATTAAGAGCTTTAAACAAACTAATCTTAACTCATGTTTAGCCCTGAGAGGAATGGCCTGGGAAAACAGATTCCATTCCTTAGACATAAATTGAAAATGGTTTCTTTTATGAGTACTGCAGTGATGAATATATACGCCTAGGAAAGTATATGTTTGGGTTCAAGCATATGAGCCCCTATATGTAGAAATATTTTAAATGTATAAAATATAAGCAAACAGAAGGAAAAATGGGAAACAAGAACAGGTTTGGCAGGTATATCTCAGGGGAACACATTTGAGTGCAGAGTCTAAATCTTAGCTGAGCCTCTATCCCAGTCCTAGATCTGGAGTCCAGATTCACGACGTGTGAGGAGATGAGACTGGGGCCAAGACCATGCACAAGTCTTCTGAGAATGGCTAGACCCATCACCCTCCTCCAGCAGATTTGTTCAGTCCTCCAAAGTAATGAAAACGATAACTGAGATCCAGCATCCAGCTGGTCAGAATAGATGTTGATATTCCTCCCTCACCAGTTCCAAATAGAATTTTCTTTCCCTTTTGATAAATTCAAATGCAGAATACCTGAGAGAATAGATCATTTTCAGGAAATCAGTTCGAATTCAGCCCATAGTCTGGTGCCAAACAAGTCTGATGATCATTTTTTTTTCCACTTAGGAAGGGAGGTGGTGGGATCAAGGAACACCCTCTGTCCATAACTTCAAACATCAACTTCTACCACAGAGAAAGGCTTGATGTTGTCTTGTTTGGGGAGAGTTTTTCTATGATGATACTAAATATTTGGTCATGATCTACAATTTTTTAAAGTTCAGAAAAATAATTTAGATTAAGAAGACACGTGACACCTTGCTCATGCTGGAAGATAAAATTAATATGGGCAACTTCATCAATGTTTAAGTCAAGTAAACAAATTTGTTAAGCTAAACATTATTTAGCTTAACATTCCGATGAGTAGCTTCATCAGAAACATTATTTCAACTCTCCCCAAAACACTTATAATATGAAAACAGTTGAGGTACATTGGAATTGGTAAATTTCAGTAATCAGTATATCCCCGCTTTCTCATCATCCATTCTTCAGTAGCCAAATGCCCCTGACCTAATGTCCATAGTCTCCTTTCTCTGGGCCTCCCACTCCCTTCTTGCAGCCTTGACAACCTTTAAACTGTCCTGCAACCTCCCAAATCTCAATCTCCCACAGGGTGAGGACCATACTGTGTATCACTATACTACCCATGTAAGTTTGCTCACTTAGTATGTGGGTGTTCAAAACACACTGAATTAATCCATTTCTATTTCACAATAAGTATGAAAATTCCTTTTCATTCCTTAAACTATTTTAATCTAAAAATGAATATGAAGGCCATTTAAGAATGGTGACTACATCCCTTCATTCAAAACTTCCTAAAAGTTAATTCCCACAAGTGCTATTAAGCTCATATACTGATCAGATCTCCACACCCAAAGCCAATGCTCTAGGACAACCCAGAGTGGTAGTGGGTATGGTGAGGGGGGAAACAGGTGGGGAATTCAGGATAAGGGGACACATGTATACCTGTGGCCAATCTATGTTGATGTATGGCAAAAAACCATCACGATATTGGAAAGTAATTATCCTACAATTAAATAATTGAAAACAAACAAACAAAAAAAGACAGGAGCTTTCCTGGTGGCCCAGTGGTTAAGAATTTGCCTTGCAATGCAGGGGACATGGGTGAAACACTTGTCCGGAAACTAAAATCCCCCATGCCATGGGGCAACTGAGCTTACGTGCCTCAACTAAAGAACTTGCATGCTGCAGCTACTGGAGCCCACATGTGACAACTGGAGAGTCCATGTGCCAAAGCAAAGACTCACACCTGACCAACTAAGACCAGATGCAGCCAAATACATAAATAATTTTTTAAGAAAAAACAGGCGCCACATGGAGTTGCTCATGCTAAAGCCTCACAAAACCAAACCAAGACTAAATTACAGTTTTGGCTCTTTCAGAAATGAAATCTTAACCCAATGAATTAGGAATCCTGTGATCAGTACAACATCCTTTAAAAGGGAGTAACTTTGCAGTAAGCAACCCATTTTTTGCCTAGTGTAACTTCCTTGTTCCAGCTCCCATCTACCTATAAGCCTTTCACTTTGTACAAATCTTAGGAACATCTTTCTATCTGCTAGTTTGAATGATGTTCAGTTCGTGAATAACCAAATAGTCAATAAGATCTTTAAAATTTACTCAGTTGATTTTTTTTTAATTAGTTCCCTGAAGATTTCTAACCTGTTCACCTCTTGTTAAAAGATGGTAGAGGGGGAAATCACCCCGTGTTTTTCATGTTAGCTCATAACAGTTTATTGCAACCTTTAAAAATACAATTGGTAGACATTTTGTATTCTATTCATTAAGTAATACCATGAACTTAGTTTCCTTCATTTAACAAGCAGTAAAGCAGGTAATGTAAATATTTCTTTCTTTGCCATCTTAAAATGAGTTAAGTTGCTATATTTTGTGTTTAAAAGGAACAAAACATAGAAGGCATTGTGTTATTCAGCAAATGACTGACTCATCTTTTTCCGTAATGTGACCTGAGTGCCTGCTGTGTGCCAGAGCTGCCCTGGGTGCTGGAGACACAGCTCTACCCCCAAGGAGCCTAGAGCTGGAGAAAGGGACCTGCAGATCTTGACAGACTATACATTTCAGACATTTAAGCAAAAGAATTACGGTTTTCATTTTCAAAAGCATATCACATTTTAATAGTAATATCACTTTACAATTTTGTTTCTAAACTTGAAGACAACAAATAGTTAACATTTGCTTTCATATCATCTCTTTGAAGAAACAACAAACTCTGAGGAGCAATCTATGATAGAATAACTAAAGGTTCCAATTAAATAGGCAGGAGAATCACAAATATTTAGATTCTCCTTAAACCTAAGATGTCTTGACTTCAATTATCTAAAATAACTGAAGATGAGTTTTCACATATAAAATTTTTCTTTATCTTCAGATACAAATATGAAACTAACTTTCCAAATTTCCGATTCTACATGCTGAATCCTGCTAGAGAGCATTCAGTTCAGTTAAGTCGCTCAGTCGTGTCCAACTCTTCGTGTCCCCATGGACTGCAGCAGCCAGGCCTCCCTGTCCATCACCAACCCCTGAAACCTACTGAAACTCATGTCCATCACATTGGTGATGCCATCCAACCATCTCATCCTCTGTCCTCTCCTCCTTCTCCTGCCTTCAATCGTTCCCAGCATCAGATAGCATTACTGAATATGTTTTCCAGGATCTAGTTTTAGGGTTTTGATGGCAAAATTATACAAACCTTTCCATTTACATTATTTGAAGGTAAGAAATGTTTCCCATTTTACTAAAAATTTACCATTGATCAGACCATACTCCTTCCATTTGAAGATAAAGTGTCTCCATGGATTACATATTTTAATCCCATCTCAATTTGGTTCTTAAATATCATCATAAAACTGTTATGGCCCTACATTTGAGAGTTTTTACCTGTTTTCTTGATTTTTTTGTCATTAAAAAAGGGAAAAAAAGCATACCGGGCTGATGCAATTAGCCCAGATTATTTTAACCTTTATGGTCAGAAGACCAGGCCTTAAAAGTTGTTATTTTCAAAGAGCAAAGAAAAAGAAGAACCAAAAACATTTTTCAAAATATCTCTTTATTAATACCAATTGCGTAACATTTAACATAAATTAAAACGTGCCCTAACACACTCAAGAGGAAGATGAATAAGATGGTCATAAACATCCGTCGTAATAAAATCCTGATCGCAAACTACTCATCTCCAAGGGCTAGAACAGGAAAAAAAAAAAAAAGGCGGGGGGGATATTCCTTTTTCCCTGTNACAGAGAAAGGCTTGATGTTGTCTTGTTTGGGGAGAGTTTTTCTATGATGATACTAAATATTTGGTCATGATCTACAATTTTTTAAAGTTCAGAAAAATAATTTAGATTAAGAAGACACGTGACACCTTGCTCATGCTGGAAGATAAAATTAATATGGGCAACTTCATCAATGTTTAAGTCAAGTAAACAAATTTGTTAAGCTAAACATTATTTAGCTTAACATTCCGATGAGTAGCTTCATCAGAAACATTATTTCAACTCTCCCCAAAACACTTATAATATGAAAACAGTTGAGGTACATTGGAATTGGTAAATTTCAGTAATCAGTATATCCCCGCTTTCTCATCATCCATTCTTCAGTAGCCAAATGCCCCTGACCTAATGTCCATAGTCTCCTTTCTCTGGGCCTCCCACTCCCTTCTTGCAGCCTTGACAACCTTTAAACTGTCCTGCAACCTCCCAAATCTCAATCTCCCACAGGGTGAGGACCATACTGTGTATCACTATACTACCCATGTAAGTTTGCTCACTTAGTATGTGGGTGTTCAAAACACACTGAATTAATCCATTTCTATTTCACAATAAGTATGAAAATTCCTTTTCATTCCTTAAACTATTTTAATCTAAAAATGAATATGAAGGCCATTTAAGAATGGTGACTACATCCCTTCATTCAAAACTTCCTAAAAGTTAATTCCCACAAGTGCTATTAAGCTCATATACTGATCAGATCTCCACACCCAAAGCCAATGCTCTAGGACAACCCAGAGTGGTAGTGGGTATGGTGAGGGGGGAAACAGGTGGGGAATTCAGGATAAGGGGACACATGTATACCTGTGGCCAATCTATGTTGATGTATGGCAAAAAACCATCACGATATTGGAAAGTAATTATCCTACAATTAAATAATTGAAAACAAACAAACAAAAAAAGACAGGAGCTTTCCTGGTGGCCCAGTGGTTAAGAATTTGCCTTGCAATGCAGGGGACATGGGTGAAACACTTGTCCGGAAACTAAAATCCCCCATGCCATGGGGCAACTGAGCTTACGTGCCTCAACTAAAGAACTTGCATGCTGCAGCTACTGGAGCCCACATGTGACAACTGGAGAGTCCATGTGCCAAAGCAAAGACTCACACCTGACCAACTAAGACCAGATGCAGCCAAATACATAAATAATTTTTTAAGAAAAANCCTTTTTCCTCAGAAAGACTGTGTGCAATTTTGAGATCAGAATGCCTGCCATAGGCTTTATCACCCTCTACCCGCCAGCGTTACCAAGATCCTTAACATCCCAGCAGTGCGCGTTACCTAATACGCACATACAGGTAGAGATGGACACCTAGAGCCTCCAAGGCCAATAAACTGGTCCTCTGGAAATTAGGAAACAAATGATAAATGACTTTTCCTCATTTCCTCTGACCCTGCCTTCTGCACCTTATCGTTCTACTGCAGCTTGCAAGGAAGGACGACCTCCTTCTTGAGGCCTCACAGTTATTCCCTACGGCCTTAGGCACAGAGAAGCGGGGGGTGACAGCGGGTTTGCGGGGGCGCAGATTTGCTTGTTGCGCTCCCACCTCCATCAGCATCAGCGGCAGCCCCTCCGGCCTGGGCTTACCCAGGGGGAGGGGTGTGCAAGGCTGGGGAGGACAGCCAGCCCACAGGCTTGGCAAATCCCAGCCCCAGCCCTACTCCTACATACACTTTCCACCCCAGGTGCCTCTTGCCCTCCTCTCCCACCGCCGGGCCATCCCGCGCGGCTCCCTTACCCGGCTCGTGGACGCCGGGGCTGTCGGACAGCTCGAGCACCAGCAGCTCGCGGCCCTCGAAGCTGCGCCCCACCGTGTAGATCCTGCTGACCGCGGCGCACTGCAGCCACACGGACACGAGCGCCTCACGAAGCTCTGGGTAGCGGTGGTACTCAAAAGAGATGCCGTCCTCCTGCGGCCGCCGGCGCCGCCTCGCGCCCGCCACAGGGCCCCCAGCTCCCTGGGCCTCGGCGCCCAGGAGCCAGGCACAGGCGGCCAGCGAGCCGCACAGCGCCAGCAGCGCGCAGCCCCCTCGCCGGGCCATTGCGTCCCGCGTCTTCTGTGAGGCCTCCTCTGGGCCCGGAGCCTCGGGGTGCACGGCCTGCGGGTCCCCTCGACTCGCCTCCCGGCGGCCTGGAGCAGGGAGGGCAGCGAAGATCTAAGCAGGGACCGCAAAGCAGGACAGGAGCGCAGGACGCACGGCCGCCGAGTGCGGGACGCAAGAGAGGCGGCGCGGAGCCCGGCGAGGCGCACGGGCGGGGCAGGGAGGGCGGCGCCGCCGGCCGGATTCGCGGCTAACCCGGGGCCGCTATGCTATTTGCGGACTTGGAGCCACGTCAGAATCAAATGGCGCCGCTAGGACCCAGGTGAGATGACAGCTAAGGTCGGATGTGGGCACTTTGCTGTCATCATTGAGAGACCCGTGACAGTGCCTGTTGAGGGGTGGGGGAAAACACTCTGAGACTGTTCGAGTCTTTTAAACGTGCCATCCGTTCCAAGCCTACCAGGTTTCCATCTTGATGCTCCCAAGACTAGATAATATTCCAGAAAAAAAAAAAAAAAGAAACACAAAGGCAGCCACTTGCCGTCTGCCCGTGATGTGTCTTTAATAATTGTATTGATAGTTCAAACACAAAGCCACCAGTTGGCTGTTAATTGATTGCATGGTCTGTCTGAAAAACAGAACACTGGGCACTTGGATTTAGAGGTTTAAGAAACTGAAAATGTGTTCTACCGATTTGCAGATAGTGTCTTTAGTTGTATTTATGCACGTACCTGGGTTCTTCCAGCAGGGAAGGAAAAGACAATGTCATCTGCCAGTGCCTGTGCCAACTCCATTCTCTAATTCCTGTGGGAAAGCAGAGTACAGCCCGAGCGCTAGTCAAGGGATTTAGTTGGGTATTAAGGTTGCTGCTGCTGCTGCTAAGTCGCTTCAGTCGTGTCCGACTCTGTGCGACCCCACAGACGGCAGCCCATCAGGCTCACCCATCCCTGAGATTCTCCAGGCAAGAACATTGGAGTGGGTTGCCATTTCCTTCTTCAATACATGAAAGTGAAAAGTCAAAGTGAAGTCGCTCAGTCGTGTCCGACTCTTAGCGACTCCATGGATTGCAGCCTACCAGGCTCCTCCATCCATGGGATTTTCCAGGGAGGAGTACTGGAGTGGGGTGCCATTGCCTTCTCCAGGGTGTTAAGGTTAAATCTTTCCAAAACCACTTTTCCAGGAGGTTCGGGCTCAGTCTCTTACCTGGTTGTAACTAAGATTCTGCCAGGACTGCAGTCATCTGAAGGCTTGATTGGGGCTAGCGAATCTTCTTCCAAGAAAAAAAGTTAAAGATCAAAACTGTTACAGAAAGAAAACTCTGATCATGAAAGGTAATATCTCCATTCCCCTCCCATAATTATTGCAAAAATATAAAATCATTTATAGCTTTAGATACCCAGCCTTTACACAGAATTTTTAGTAGAGCAAATGTTATTCTGAAGAGGTTGCCTTTTGGATTCAATAATAGCACAAATCTAAGTAAATAATCCATTGGGTATTTCAACCAAGCAGGAAAAATACACATCATATGGGTAATTTTTTATGTTAGACATCTTTTTGTCTTAACTTATTCTTTTTTCCCCTAACAGTGCAGTGCACTGAATAAAAACTCACTCCTGGGAATGGATTCATTTAAAAAAAGAAAAAGAAAAAATGGTGCTGGTTTCAAAACTTTCTGACAGCAGCATGGATCTTTTTTGAATTTGGGGGGATGAACTGCCACTGTAAAGAAATGCCACTCAGCTGAATTTGGACCTGGCCATGTACCTTGTCAATTTAGGCAAAGCTAAGAACCCTGTATTTTTCTTAGTGACCAATCTCAGTTTGATTAGATGGTTCAAAAGTTTGCAACCAGAGTTATAATTAGATTTCTAAAATCATGCCCAAAAGAACAACCTTGTGAAACTAGAAAAAGAAAACAGTGTAGCTAAAACCAACAACTTCAGCAGTGGAAGGTTAAGATTTTTCAGGTTAGCAATTTAAGGTAACCACACTAATTTATGGCAAGATGGGTCATATACTAGTGACAACACATGTAAACAGCATATGGTTTGGTGAAGTCCTGTGTTGCCCTTAAGTTTCTCTTCAAACAAAGGGTGTGTTTTCTACTTTCTCCCAAGTCTCAGTTTTATGGATTTTTTTTTTTTTTTTTTTNTCTCCATTACAAGTTTGCATCTTGTTAGGACTCATGACCTGAATCCTTTCTCAGGGAAATTAAAATGCAAATTTCTTTGATAATGTGATGACCAAATGATGATACATCAGATAAGGCCTAAGTTTTATTTTACTGCTTTTAACTCCAACAATTAAAGAAAGATTATTTCCCCCTGGAATTCATATGTTAAAACTCTAACACTCAAAAGTGACTATATTTAGAGATAGAATCTATAAGGAGATAATTAGGGTTAAATGAGATCATGAGAGTGGGATCCTTATCCAGATGGCATGATGTCCTTATTATGAGAAAAGACAGAGACTCCAGGGATGTGTGCTCAAGAAGAAAAGACCAAGTGTGTACACAGGAAAAGCTGACCATCTGCAAGTCAAGCAGAGAGGCTTCAGGAAAACTGAGCCTGCTGACTCCTTGATAATGGACTTCCACCTTCCAGAAATGTAAGAAAGTAAGTCTTTGTTGTTTAAGTCACCCAGTCTTTTTGTTATTGTGGCCCCAGCAAACTGATGCACCATCTGCCTTTTTTTGGAGGAGGTTGATCCTGGGCATTTTCACTTACTCTAAGTACAAATATGTATTAGAAGTACTGAGAAAAAAATATCAACTTGGAAATAATCAAAAGGGTTTACTGAATGCTTGATGACCATGGTGCTGAGGATGTCTAATTTTCTAGGGCCATGGAGTTTATTTGACTTTTTATTGATTAGGACATTCTATGGGCTTCCTAGGTGGCACTAGTGGTAAAGAACCCATTTGCCAATGCAAAAGAGCTAAGAGACACAGGTTTGATCCCTGAGTCAGGAAGATTCGCCTGGAGGAGGGCATAACAACCCACCCCAGTATTCTTTCCTGGAGAATACCATGGACAGAGGAGCCTGGCTGGTTATAATTCATGGGGTCACAAACAACTGGACCTGCAGGCATACATGCAGAATATTCTACAACTTTCTAAGACTAGAGGTTAACTTGTGGAAGACTCATTACAATGCAAATTTTTCTTGTCTGAGACCCATGTAAATGATTGTTGTCCTGTAAAAAGATAATCTCAAAGGTCATCCTTTGTTTCCTTTCAAAAACATTTACCATTTTGTATCTCATTTGGCAATCTTAACCTACCATTTGCAAAGTTTCTATTTAAACTTTGCCCTCTTCACAAATGCTTTTGAACCAGTTTGTCATCTTGCTAGTTCCCTTGGTATTTAATAAATCTTTGACATGCATTAATTTTCCATGTGTTATAGTATCGTGTTTTAGATTTTTGAATCTTATACTTTAAATGTTTTGAGGCTTTTCCACCAAGTTACTCATGATGACTGACTACTCAGGGGCACTTAAGATGTGCCCCAAGAAGAACAAGAACACCTTATGTGCTATCAATCCCAGAATTCTTGGCTCCTGAGTAATTCCTGAGGGAGATTGATAGTTTCTCATTTTATGACTTTATTTTCTTATGGTTCTTTGCTAAGTTTTANGGCACTTAAGATGTGGCCCAAGAAGAACAAGAACACCTTATGTGCTATCAATCCCAGAATTCTTGGCTCCTGAGTGATTCCTGAGGGAGACTGATAGTTTCTCATTTTATGACTTTATTTTCTTATGGTTCTTTGCTAAGTTTTATTCTGGTTTCAGTTTGTTTTTTACCTTTTCTGCATTAGCAGCAACAAGGATTAGAAACTGAGCTTTGCAATCTGACCATTTGGTGATCTCTGTTAGTAGAAATGGGGTTTTGTTCTCTGTTTAGTGAGAGAGGAAAGGAAATAGGGTTTTAAACAATTTTTTTGTGGTTGTTATGATTACCATATATATTATTTGCTTATCTATTTGCTAGCATAAAGCAATTAATAAAATCTATCAAGACCATTGAAAAGAGCAGACCTTTGCAACTGGAACATCTTATTATCAACTGGTTTTCTCTTTCCTCTGATTATTGCCTGAAAACTTTGCTATGCAGTGCAAGCTAAAAATTGGATCTTCTGGAGAAAAAAAAAAAACACACATTTAAGGTATTAATNAAAAGAGCAGACCTTTGCAACTGGAACATCTTATTATCAACTGGTTTTCTCTTTCCTCTGATTATTGCCTGAAAACTTTGCTATGCAGTGCAAGCTAAAAATTGGATCTTCTGGAGAAAAAAAAAACATTTAAGGTTTTAATAATTGATGCTTCAAATAATGATTTAGAATATGTGCATGTGTGCTAGTGTGTTAAGTTCTCTTAGAAAATTATCAGATTGTATTAAGAAACTGCATTGTGATTTCTGCATTTCTTCTTTGTCTAGACAGACAACTTTATAAGCCAATTGCTGACCTAAGACTCAACAAAACAAGAATTACACAGTATTGAGTAAACTGATTAGAAAACTCAATTTGTAATTGTTTTGCAAAGCTGTTATTATTTGTTATAGTCCATTTTCTGATGAGGAAATAAGGATATGATTTAGTCTTCTTCTGTATTGTTAACGCACAAATCAGTAGACCTAGATTTAAAAAACTGAAATAAAACATATAAAAATGCTATATGACTCTCATTGACACTCAAAATGAAAAATAAATATTTTTTCTGAGCCTTTGTCACTTTCATGGCAATATAATTATTCAGTTTGCCTCAATTAGACTATGTCTTCCTTTTTAACAGGATTTGATTGGACAATGGGCTTCCCTGGTGGCTCAGATGGTAAAGAAACTGCCTGCGATGCAGGAGACTGGGGTTTGATCCCTGGGTCAGGAAGATTCCCTGGAGAAGGGAATGGCTACTCCAGTATTCTTGCCTGGAGAATTCCATAGACAGACGAGTATGGCGAGCTACAATCCATGGTGTTGCAAAGAGTCCAACATGACTTGACTGACTAACAATCGGACAATAAATTGTGTAACCAAGGCCATGGGTGTCATATTTGAGAACGTCACTATGTAATCGGAGAAGGCAATGGCAACCCACTCCAGTACTCTTGCCTGGGAAATCTCATGGATGGAAGAGCCTGATAGGCTACAGTCCATGGGGTCACGAAGAGTTGGGCAGGACTGAGCAACTTCACTTTCACTTTTCACTTTCACTTTTCACTTTCATGCACTGAAGAAGGAAATGACAACCCACTCCAGTATGCTTGCCTGGAGAATCCCTGGGAAAGGAGCCTGGTGGGCCACTGGTCTATGGGGTCACACAGAGTCAAACACAACTGATGTGACTTAGCAGCAGCAGCAGCACTATGTAATAAACCCACCTATAAAGACCATATACTGTACTTTATATGTGGAAAAAGTGCCAACAAAGCCTTTGGAGGTAGCTGGCATGTTACCTGTTCCAGGAATAAGCTGGAGACAAGTCTCCTAGTAAGAAAGGGAACTTCTCTGCAAGCCAAGAAACTTGCGGAATTTGGGGGACCTTGAGAAGAAGCGGAGTCTTTTTTCTTGGACATGGTTTCCTCATATAGAAGAGCAAATAATAAATCCCATTGAAAATATAATCCTAGATTCCTTATTAAAACTCCAGACAGATGTTAATTTTCTGCTCTAATAGTTGCTTAACACCAAATGGTTCTATGTTTGTTGAGCAATATAAGATTTATTCATGTTAATTAACCCTTCTTGTGCATATATAAATGAATCAGGGTAACATATAATGAGGCTGTACTTTTAATTTTATTTTTTATTATGGTGAATAATAATTTTTGAAAATTACTTAGGATTCCAAGGGCAAACAATGTTAAAAAAAAATGGCAAACTTTGAAATTGGCAAAATGGGCTGGTGGAGTGTTTTTTCATTATAGTGCTGAGCATTGTCTGGCAGAAATTATTTGACTCTCCAGGGGGTATATTTATCTGTTTGGCTTTCTATTCATTATTGAATAAAATATTTTTCAACTCTGTAAGAGTAGAGGTTAACTTACAGCAAATCAATCTATAAAAATAATTCTTGTCACATAGCAATAAAAATTTCTGTTCCGTAAAATAGATAACTCCAGAGGCTACAATTTATTGCCACATAGTTTTTAAACTAGTTTTGTATGTAATGCTATCAATACTATTCTAATGTTAAAAAATTTCCAGTCTGAATATGTCTTTCTTCCTCAAATGTGCTTTGAACCATAGAATTTTACTGCCTCTCTCAATCAGTTAGTTACTTGTTGATGCATGTTCATTGTATACATTTATGAGGGTTCTACTTCTTACTTTGAAAAATAACATTTTAATAGAAAGAATTTTTTCTTATCCTGTTCAGCATTTTTTGGACCATGTGGTTTTTTTAACCACGGGGGTTTTTTTCATATGATCTAATCTTTCATATTTCCAGGAATAGAAGTTTCCCTTCTATCTTTGGACTTCATTAACTTCTCTGTGAAGTGTATTGATGAGATTGAAAGGGGTATGCATTTTCAAACTGCTGATTAATTTTGGAATCCCTTCAGAAGTTCTTTTCTTAGAGACTGAGCACAGGAAGACAGAAGAGCAATTCTGTGGCCATTAAGATACTAGGAAAATGAATTTCTCAGGTTCTTGAGTCAGGATTAAGGGCAAGAAATTTCCTGGGGACTAAGAGAAAAAATAAAACCACAGATCTCTGGCCAAGGTTATAGTAGACTTTCTAAATTTTCTCTCTCCAAATGTGTACCTAAAGAGCCTTATGAATTCCAGAAATTGGTACTCTATAAATTACCTACAGTGCTATATAAGAATACAAATTTGTATGTCTCAAACTCTATATGTATGTATGTGTGCAGGGGTTCGTATTGTATTTCTCTCAAGATTAATGATGCTGAGCATCTTTTCATGTACATGTTGGCCATTTTTACAACTTTTTTGGGAAAATGTCTATTCAGGTTCTTTTTCCCAATTTTCAATTGGGTATTTATTAAACTTCTAGTGGAAGATATAGTTGGTAATTTCTCTGATACTGGTCCTGGCAATATTTTGGGGAAATAATTTGATATCAGAAGCAAAGATAGCAAAAGCAAAAATAAATAAGTGGGACTGCATTAAACTAAAAAGCTTCTATGTAGCAAAAGAAACCATCAACAAAATGAANAGTAGACTTTCTAAATTTTCTGTCTCCAAATGTGTACCTAAAGAGCCTTATGGATTCCAGAAATTGTCACTCTACAAATTACCTACAGTGCTGTATAAGAATACAAATTTGTATGTCTCAAACTCTATATGTATGTATGTGTGCAGGGGTTCGTATTGTATTTCTCTCAAGATTAATGATGCTGAGCATCTTTTCATGTACATGTTGGCCATTTTTACAACTTTTTTGAGAAAATGTCTATTCAGGTTCTTTTCCCCATTTTTCAATTGGGTATTTATTAAACTTCTAGTGGAAGATATAGTTGGTAATTTCTTTGATACTTGTCCTGGCAATATTTTTGGGAAATAATTTGATATCAGAAGCAAAGATGGCAAAAGCAAAAATAAATAAGTGGGACTGCATTAAACTAAAAAGCTTCTATGTAGCAAAAGAAACCATCAACAAAATGAAAAAGTAACCTATGGAATAGAGGGAAATGTTTGCAAAACATATATGTGATAAGAAGTTAATATTTAAAACATATAAAGAACTCATATAACCCAATGGTAAATAACTGAATAATCCATTTAAAAATGGGCAAAGGAACTAAATCACTAATATTCAGGGAAATACAAATCAAAACCACCTAACACCTGTTAGGTGATTGTTATCAAAAAGACAAGAAATATCAAGTGTTGGTGAGGATATAGAGAAAAGGGAATGCTTCTGCAATCTGAATGGGAATGTAAACTGCTACAGCCATTATGGGCTTCCCAGGTGGCTCAGACAGGAAAGAATCTGCCCCCAGTGTGGGAGACTCCAGTTTGATCCCGGAGTGGGGAAGATCCTTTGGAGAAGGATATGGTAGCAGATAAATTGGAAGAAACTAAAAACAGAATGGTGATTGCAACCATGAAATTACAAAAAAAAAGCTTACTCCTTGGAAGGAAAGTTATGACCAACCTAGAAGCATATTTAAAAGCAGAGATATTACTTTGCCAACAAAGGTCTGTCTAGTCAAGGCTATGGTTTTTCCAGTGGTCATGTATGGATGTGAGAGTTGGACTGTGAAGAAAGCTGAGTGCCGAAGAATTGATGCTTTTGAACTGTGGTGTTGGAGAAGACCTTTAAGAGTCCCTTGGACTGCAAGGAGATCCAACCAGTCCAACCTAAAGGAGACCAGTCCTGGATGTTCATTGGAAGGACTGATGCTAAAGCTGAAACTCCAGTACTTTGGCCACCTGATGTAAAGAGTTGACTCATTGGAAAAGACCCTGATATTGGGAGGGATTGGGAGCAGGAGGAGAAGGGGATGACAGAGGATGAGATGGCTAGATGGTATCACCGACTGGATGGACATGAGTTTGGGTAAATTCTGGGAGTTGGTGATGGACAGGGAGGCCTGGTGTGCTGCGATTCATGGGGTTGCAAAGAGTTAGACACGACTGAGTGACTGAACTGAACTGAAAAATAGAACTACCAGATGATCCAGCAATCTCACATCTGAGTATACTACCAATGGAATATATATGAGTGTGCGTGTATAGACATATACATAATGAAATACTATTCAGCCTTACAATAGAAAGGAATTCCACTATTTGCAACAACATGGATATAATTGGAAGACATTATGCTAAGTGAAATAAGCTTGATAGAGATAAATACTACATATTATATAGAAATATTTTTTTTAAATTAAGNGAACTACCACATGATCCAGCAATCTCACATCTGAGTATACTACCAATGGAATATATATGAGTGTGCATTTATAGACATATACATAATGAAATACTATTCAGCCTTACAATAGAAAGGAATTCCACTATTTGCAACAACATGGATATAACGGGAAGACATTATGCTAAGTGAAATAAGCTTGATAGAGATAAATACTACATATTATATAGAAATATTTTTTTTAAATTAAGTTGAATTGTTAGAGTAGAATGGTGGTTGTAGATGTTGGAGAAAAGGGAATGCATAGAAGTTGATAAAAAGTGTATAAATTTCAGTTATAAGATACATAAGGTCTGTCTGAGGATCTAATGTACAGTGTGAAATTTATAGTTGATATAATGTTTTATATAACTTAAATCTGTCAAGAGAGTAACTCTTACATGCTCACAGGAAAAAAAGAAAGAACTATGTGAAGTGATGAATGAATACTTTTTTAACCCTATGTGGAAAATTTTTCACAATGTATATCAAATTATTGCAAATTTAAATGTATTACAATTTTAATTTTCAATTATACTTCAGTAAACCAAAAATGTTCTTATACTCTTTGGATGTGCTAGAGATCTTTCATTTTCCAGCAATCCCAAACATTTTTTCCATTTTATTTTTAAAAAATTCATGAGCTATAACTGACAGACAACCAACCACACACATTTTAACACTATTCTTTCAAATCTTTGCTTTGTATATGGAAAAGTTTATCTCAAGGATTTCATTAACATTTAATTACAAGCAAGACTAAGCTTTAAATAAAATTCAATATTACTTTGTACTAATTAAAAGAAAAAATGTTTTAAAACATACATATCTAAGTAGTAATAATATTATTTTTAAAATAAATGTTAAGTGAAACATTTGTTTTCTACCTTATTTTTCAAATATGTGGTATATCAGAAATATGTTTATCCAAGTCAAGTAGTGTTTTTAAAGTGGAGAAGATATTTATTTATTTACTCAAACCATTTTTATTAAACATTTTATATGGTCCTAAGTCCTGCAAGCACTGCTGAAATCACACTGTTGAATAATGTAGACAGATGGTCAACTATAAGGAAATGCAGAGGGACAATAGCAACAGTGTTTTATCAAAATACAGAGCAAGGAGAGTTTACAACGTGTTATGAAAGACACAGGATGATGGCGCTTCAAAAATGAGAGGTGAGGGAGGAAAAAGTCCCTGGGGGAAGCAATATATCAATTAAAAACAATACAAAATGAGGTAATGAAATGTATGTCTTTCAATTCAGTTCAGTCACTCAGTCGTGTCTGACTCTTTGCGACCCCATGAATCGCAGCACACCAGGCCTCCCTGTCCATCACCAACTCTTGGAGCTCACTCAGACTCATGTCCATCGAGTCAGTGATGCCATCCAGCCATCTCATCCTCTGTTGTCCCCTTCTCCTCCTGCCCCCAATCCCTCCCCAAATCAGAATCTTTTCCAATGAATCAACTCTTTGCATGAGGTGGCCAAAGTATTGGAGTTTCAGCTTTAGCATCATTCCTTCCAAATAATACCAGGACTGATCTCCTTTAGGATTAACTGGTTGGATCTCCTTGCAGTC
>SJYW01001745.1:568357-581279 GCA_006410735.1 Raphicerus campestris | reverse complement strand
AATATGCTGTCTAGGTTGGTCATAACTTTCCTTCCAAGGAGTAAGTGTCTTTTAATTTCATGGCTGCAGTCACCATCCGCAGTGATTTTGGAGCCCAATAAAATAAAGTCAGCCACTGTTTCCACTGTTTCCCCATCTATTTCCCATGAAGTGATGGAACCTGATGCCATGATTTTAGTTTTCTGAATGTTGAGCTTTAAGCCAACTTTTTCACTCTCTTCTTTTACCTTCATCAAGAGGCTTTTTAGGTCCTCTTTACTTTCTGCCATAAGGGTGTCATCTGCATGTCTGAGGTTATTGATATTTCTCCCGGCAATCTTGATTCCAGCTTGTGCTTCCTCCAGCCCAGCGTTTCTCATGATGTACTCTGCACAGAAGTTAAATAAGCAGGGTGACAATATACAGCCTTGATGTTCTCCTTTTCCTTTTTGGAACCAGTCTGTTGTTCCATGTATTACTTCTTTCCAAAGCCCTGTCTAGTCATCTACTCCAGAAAGGTTCTGTAAACACATAGCTTTATATCTATCTGGTGGTAAATGTTGACACT
Organism: Raphicerus campestris; assembly: GCA_006410735.1. Taxonomy (NCBI): domain Eukaryota; kingdom Metazoa; phylum Chordata; class Mammalia; order Artiodactyla; family Bovidae; genus Raphicerus; species Raphicerus campestris. The sequence goes on along the minus strand of SJYW01001745.1, from coordinate 580,732 downwards.
CAACTTTCCTTGCGATATAAAACCTGATTTCGAATGTTTCCTGATTTCCATCGTGTAAATATTCCTCCATGGCTGATTTCAAGTTGCCAATGTGACATGACTGAACACAGCCTTGAGAAGAGGTATGTAGTACCATACCTTCATGCAAGTTCTTTATCTCCTCCCTTTCAAAGGGAGGGCTTAATTCCTTTCTACTTGAGTGTAGGAAGTAGTGACTTGCTTCTGATGAATGCAATATAGCAGAAGTGATAGGATATATCTACAGGTGGTGCTAGTGGTAAAGAACCTGCCTGCCCCAGCAGGAGACGTAAGAGACAAGGGTTTGATATCTGGATCAAGAAGATCCCATGGAGAAGGGAATGGCAACCCTCTCCAGTATTCTTGCCTGAAAACTCCCATGGACAGAGAAGCCTGTTGGGCTACAGTCCAGGAGGCTCACAAAGAGTGGGATATGACGGAACGACTGAGCACACATGTGCAATACATAAACAGTATCTCCCATGTAGATTCAGGAGACAGAAACAAACTTGAGCACACAGAGGATAATAAAATATGGCAGAATATGAAGAAGTGATGGATTTTCATTATGTATTGCCTTTGTTCTTCATTGTTGTTCAGTCACTGTCATGTCCAACTCTTTGAGACCCCATGGACTGCAGCACGCCAGGCTTCCCTTGTCCTTCAGTATCTCCCGGAGTTTGCTCAAACTCATGTCCATTGAGTCGGTGAATCCATCCAGCCATCTCATTCTCTGTCATCCCCTTCTCCTCCTGCCCTCAATCTTTCCCAGCATCAGGGTCTTTTCCAATGAGTCAGCTCTTTGCATCAGGTGGCCAAAGTATTAGAGCTTCAGCTTCAACATCAGTCCTTCCAATGAATATTCAGGGTTGATTTCCTTTAGGATTGACTGATTTGATCTCCCTTGAAGTCCAAGGGACTCTCAAGAGTCTTCTCCAACACCACAATTTGAAAGCATCAGTTCTTCGGTGCTCAGCTTTCTTTATGATCCAACTCACATCTATACATGACTACTGGAACAACCATAGATTTTATTATAGAGACCTTTGTTGGCAAAGTAACATCTCTGCTGCTTAATATGCTGTCTAGGTTGGTCATAGTTTTTCTCCCAAGGAGCAAGCATCTTTTGATTTTATGGCTGCAGTCACCATCTGCAGTGATCTTGGAGCCCAAGAAAAGTATGTCACTGATTCCATTGTTTCCCCATCTATTTTCTGTGAAGTGATGGGACCAGACGCCATGATCTAATTTTTCTGAATGTTGAGTTTTAAGCCAGCTTTTTCACTGTCCTCTTTCACCTTCATCAAGAAGCTCTTTAGTTCCTTTTCACTTTCTGCCATAAGGGTGGTATCATCTGCATATCTAAGGTTACTGATATTTCTCCCAACTATCTTGATTCCAGCTTGTGCTTTATCCAGCCTGGCATTTCACATGATGTACTCTGCATGTAAGTTAAATAAGTACGGTGACAATATACAGCTTTAAAGTACCCCTTTCCCAATTTGGAACCAGTCCATTGTTCCATGTCCAGTTCTAACTGTTGCTTCTTGACCTGCATACAGATTTCTCAGGAGGCAAGTAAGGTGGTCTCATATTCCCATCACTTTAAGAATTTTTCACAGTTTGTTATGGTCCATACAGTCAAAGGCATTAGCATAATCAATGAAGTTGAAGTAGATGTTTTTCTGGAGTTTCCTTTTTTTTTTCTATGATCCCACTGATATTGGCAATTTGATCTCTGGTTCCTTTGCCTTTTCTAAAGCCAGCTTGTACATCTGTAAGTTTTTCATATAATTTATTTAACTGTAAGTTTGTATACTTATTTTTTAATAAATAATAACTGTATTTAGGAAGTGAGTCATAAGATTCCTTCAGTTTTACCATCGCCTCTTGCAGGCATCAACCAAGAAACCCAGGAGTTGCAAATAAGAAAAGCGTTATCTAGAGGTCCTAGAAAATGCAATACTGGAGACACAGATTCAGATAAAACCAAGAGTTCAAAGGAAGAGAAGGAGTCAGGGGTGTATAAAGGCAAAAGCCACAAGGTTGTTAAAGTTTTCTGGCAAAAATCATGGTGGACTTCAATGCAAGAAGGAGATATTTTTCCTTAAAGCATAGAATGTCTGTATTATTTAGGGTAAGGGTCCAATAAGCATCTTGAGTTTCCGGGACATTCAGCAGATGCTCTGGATGCTCAAGTTAAGATAGTAAGTGGTTAAAATGTCAGATTCCATCCAGAATCGCTTCCTTGGTGGCCTTGAGTCTTTGTTTCAGAGCACCTCTAGCAGTGCCTACTGTGTTTGATTTTCCTTCCACACAGGATGGCTCCACTCTTCCCTTTCCAACCCCACTCCTCACTGAACAGAACCCCTTTCAGCCTGGCCCTCCTCTGTGGTTCCCCATAGAGGCAAGGTTGTATTGAACTTCAAGGTTCATGAACTTTCCACATCAGAATCACCTGGTAAGCATGGCCACATTCTGGACCAGTTGAATACAATTTTCTGGGGCTGGTGCTTAGAAGTCTGCATTTGAGCAAGCTCACCCCACCCCCATCCTCTCAGGGGACTGTGGTGCATAATAGGATTAGAGGAATACTGTCTGGTTAAGGAGACTAGTGTTGAGGTTTGACAGACAGCATTCTAATCCCAGGTCTGCTTATTCCTAGAAGCTGCTCCATGACTTCACCCTAAAAGAAGGGACACAGCATTTCATGAACTCATAATAATGTAAGCAGAAGGAAGCAAAGAGAGAAGATGCTATGCTGCTGGCTTGGAAGACGGAGGAAAAGGCCACCAAACCAAGGAATGCTGGCAGGCACTAGAAGATGGAAAAGGAACTAAGCCTTTTTCTCCCCCAGCTTCCATGCTGAATAAATAAGAATTTATCTCCATGTAAACTCACTTCATTTTCTGTAAAAGATCTCAACAACCACACTGTTCTCTTTCTGACACAGAATGCACGTGGATGCCCCATGGGTGGGCATGAATCAGGAGGGCAGCAGGTTTCAGCTCCCCACACTCATCCTCATGCAGCTCGACAGTGCCCAGACAAGACAGGGCCTCAGGGAAGGGCCTCTGGACCAGCAGAGACTGCAGTGAGCTCAGCTTCTGGTCCACAGAGTTGAGCTCCACCTTTATAGCCATCCTCTGTAGCTCAGGGGTTAAAGCATCTGCCTACAATGTAGGAGAGCTGGGTTTGATCCCTGGGTTGGGAAGATCCCCTGGAGAAGGAAATGGAAACCCACTCCATTATTCTTGCCTGGAAAGTCACATGGACAGAGAAGCCTGGAGGGCTATACTCCAGGGGTAGCAAAGAGTCAGACACAACTGAGCAACTTCACTTCACTCTCCTGCCTCCCAGCTGGTGGGTACAAGAGGAGTGCTCAGTTTACTGAAGCCTTCTGAGCTCCTTCCCTCCTTGCTAGCTAAGACAGCCTCCAGTCATGGTCAGTGGCCAGTACTCTCACTGGCCTGGCAGCACCATTCAGTCATCCTGCTTCAGAATCCTTCCTCCTTCCTATGAACTCCCAACACACTGCAGGGCTTTCCTGGCAAGCCCTGGAGAAATTCTCTGATCAAACACTGCTTGACTTTCTCTCCATCCACACCATGAAGCCTGTGTCCCTGACTTGACCAGGGCTGCAGCTGGTCTCATGGGTCTCCTATTTTTCCCATTTTTCATTTCTCTCATCATTGGATTGTGTGAAAATCAAGCATCAGTCACCAAAATATTCATGCCACTTTTACTTGTCACTGTGTAATTAATAAAACAAAACAAAACTGAGTAAACTGATAAATACAAGAGTAGAAAAAAGTTGAATGCCTTGGAAGCACTTGAATTTTAAAAATGGAATTAGGTACGAATAAGAAAGCAGTGAAGGACTGAGGAAAAGGTAAAAAATATCAAAAAATACTGCTTTTAGATTTGTTCAAAAATCTGACACTAAAACTGTAATGGTAGAAAACACATTATGGGGAGTTCTCATCCTAACAACCAAAGCCAACAGGTGAATAACTGGACACTTATGTTTTAAGCTCAAATAAGTTAAAGTGTGCTTTCTTCTTTTTTAAAAATGACTCTCCTCTTTAACTGATTCTTTCATTAAATACCCACTGCATATTCCAGTTGTATCACCTTAGTGGGTGGATGTACCACACAGACAGGTAACAGCCAGGGCCCTCTGAACCCACCACGTGAAGCAGCAAGGTAAAACTCCCATTTACAGATATTATAGCCTAAAACCTAATAACCAGCTCAAATTAAATATAATCCAAAGGGTTTATCAGTGTTATTGTACAGAGCTATGTGCTGGTGCTAAGTTGCTTCAGTCCTGTCTGACTCTTGGAGATCTTATGAACTGTAGCCTGCCAGGCTCCTCTATCCATGGGATTCTCCAGGCAAGAATACTGGAGTGGGTTGCCATGCCCTCCTCCAGGGGATCTTCCAGACCAGGGTTCAAGCTCCTGTCTCTTGCATCTCCTGCTTTGGCAGGCACCACCTGGGAAGCATTCTATAGCTCTAGTGCTCAGTCGCTTCAGTCATGTCAGACTCTTTACAACCCCATGCACTGTAGCCCACCAGGCTCCTCTGTCCGTAGGATTCTCCAGGCAAGAATGCTGGAGTGAGTTGCCGTGTCCTCCAGGGGATCTTCCTGACTCAGGGATTGAAACTGCATCTCATATGTCTCCTGCATTGGCAGGTGGATTCTTTAAAACTGACATACCGGGGAAGCCCCTTCTACAGCTCTACCTATACCAATTTCTCTGTATCCCAGTGGCCACCCCAGTATTTTTGATTTCCCAGCAGTACAACTCAACACAAACATATTATGAGTCATATATGTAATTTTGAGCTTGTTAGTAGCCATGTTTCTTAAAAAGGAAAGAGGGGAAATTAATTTTAATAATAATTTTAACCCAACATATTCCAAATACTATCATTTCAACTTGAAAACAGCATAAATTATTAATGAATTTTTTTTCATCCTAAGTCTTCAAAATCGCTTGTGTAATTCACATTATAGCACCTCAGCGCAATTCAGACTACCCGTATTTCCCAAGCTCACAGCTCACAAGTGGCTGGTGACAGCTATGTTGGACAGGTGAGCTATCCTGCTGTTCTTATATTCCTATCTTCTAAAATTATTCCTTCTGCTTTATCTTCCTAGATAATGCCTTAGCACAGGCTCTGGTTATTCCTTGCCTGGACTATGGCAACATCCTCCCCTGATTATTCCTCTCATCAGCTGTTAACCCCAGTTTCTAATCTTGCTGCCAAAACCACCTTTTTTCCTCATTCACCTGGATTATGCCATCCACCATCCTGTCCTGTCCATCACCCAGTGGATCAATGCCAAAGCTGTGATCCTCTTCCTCAGAGAATTTCCGTAGAGAGCTCACTTTTCGTGCCTCCTCCTGCTTCTTTCACTAGCACATTTTCTCTCCCAAATTCCTGCACCATCACCCTTCAAACCACAACACATTTATGTCTACTCTTTCCTTACCCCTGTTCTGTCCCTTTCTCCTCCCTAGTCCAGCCTCAATCCACTAACCTATGCCTGCCCTCACTTCCCCACCAAGCTCTCTACCTCTCTCCTGAAATTGCAGCTGTCTGCTATCCTTGCAAAGAGACAGCAACTCTCTTCTCTCATCTAGAAAGCAGTGAAATTCTCACTTTTTACTTTCCCCATTAGTTATCATCCAAACACCTCAACTTTCTCACAGTGCATCCTCTCTCCCACGTGAATTCTCCTCTGTGGGTTCTGCCCCCTGCCTAGACTAAACATCCCCTGGCCTTGCCTGGGCTTCCTCAGGCCCAGGCTTGGGAGCACTGTCCTGCTCCCTCTTCACATGCTCCATCTGGGTGACCTTATCCTTGCTCATGGTATCATTGCCACCTCTCCGTTCGTCACTCCTAAGGCTGAGTCCTTTGCCCTTTCCCTCCCACTGAGAAACAGAGACTGGCCTGGCTGTGCACTCCCCTCACAGCCCAGCACAGAGAGAGCCACAGCCAATGGGACAAAACACGCTTGCAGACAGTGGAAAAGCTGCTAACTTGCTGCCAGCTGCCTTCTACTTTTGGCACTGACACTAATACCTGGGTTTTTAATGTTCTGATTTCTCAGTGAATTCCTGGGCTCTTTCATTCTTCTGCAGCTTCCCTTCCTTGGTTTGACACAACCAGTTTCCTCTTTCCTCATCAATCACATGCACTAAGTTGCTTGCATGTAACAAGACATTTGCCAGTGATCTCATTTTATGTCTAATTCTTCAACGTAGTTCCTATCTCCATCAACATTGTNGGACCACAGTTAGAAAGCACCCATTCTTCACTCAGCCTTCTTTATGGTCTAACTCTCACATCCATACCTGACTACTGAAAATACCATAGTTTTGACTATATGGACCTTTGCTTGTGAAGTGATGTCTCTGCTTTTTAAATACGTTGTCTAGGTTTGTTGTAACTTTTCTTCTAGGAGCAAGTGTCTATTAATTTCATGGCTGCAGTCACTGTCTGCAATGATTTTGGAGTCCAAGAAGATAAGGTCTGTCACTGTTTCCATTGTTTCCNGCACCACAGTTAGAAAGCACCCATTCTTCACTCAGCCTTCTTTATGGTCTAACTCTCACATCCATACCTGACTACTGGAAATACCATAGTTTTGACTATATGGACCTTTGCTTGTGAAGTGATGTCTCTGCTTTTTAAATACATTGTCTAGGTTTGTTGTAACTTTTCTTCTAGGAGCAAGTGTCTACTAATTTCATGGCTGCAGTCACTGTCTGCAATGATTTTGGAGTCCAAGAAGATAAGGTCTGTCACTGTTTCCATTGTTTCCCCATCTATTTGCCATGAAGGGATGGGACCAGATGCCATGATCTTGGTTTTCCGAGTTTTAAGTCAGCTTTTTCACTCTCCTCTTCCTTTCATTCTCCCTTATCAACAGGATCTTTACTTCCTCTTTGCTTTCTGTCATTAAGTGGTATCATCTGCATATCTGAGATTACTGATATTTCTCCGGACAATCTTGATTCCATCCTGTGCTTCATCCAGTCTGGTATTTCATATGATGTGAAAAGTGAAAGTGAAAGTGAGGTCGCTCNTGTCATCTGCATATCTGAGATTATTGATATTTCTCCGGACAATCTTGATTCCATCCGGTGCTTCATCTAGTCTGGTACTTCATATGATGTGAAAAGTGAAAGTGAAAGTGAGGTCGCTCAGTCATGTCCAACTCTTCGTGACCCCGTGGTCTGTAGCCCACCAGGCTCCTCTGTCCATGGGATTCTCCAGGCAAGAATACTGGAGTGGGTTGCCATTTCGTTCTCCAGGGNTATCATCTGCATATCTGAGATTACTGATATTTCTCCGGACAATCTTGATTCCATCCTGTGCTTCATCCAGTCTGGTATTTCATATGATGTGAAAAGTGAAAGTGAAAGTGAGGTCGCTCAGTCGTGTCCAACTCTTTGTGACCCCGTGGTCTGTAGCCCACCAGGCTCCTCTGTCCATGGGATTCTCCAGGCAAGAATACTGGAGGGGGTTGCCATTTCGTTCTCCAGGGGATCTTCCCAACCCAGGGATCGAACCTGGGTCTCCTGCATTGCAGGCAGATACTTTATCCTTTATGTACACTGCATTAAGTTAAATAAGCAGGGTGACAATTATACAGCCTTGACGTACTCCTTTCCCCTAATTTGGAACCAGTCCATTGTTCCATGTCCAGTTCTAACTATTGCTTCTTGACCTGCATACAGGTTTCTCAGGAGGCAGATATGGTGGTCTGGTATTCCCATCTCTTTAAGAACTTCCCACAGTTTGTTGTGATTCACACAGTCAAAGGATTTAGTGTAGTCAATGAAGCAGAAGATGTTTTTCTGGAATTTCCTTGTTTTTTCCAAGGGAAAAACAGATAATCCAACAGATGTTGGCAATTTGACCTCAGGTTCCTTTGCCTTTTCTAAATCCAGCTTGTAAATATCAGAGTTGATATTTATACATTACATAGTATCAATAATTATTAGTTTGCCTGTTATTACAAAGGAGACCTTGCACCTTCATGGAGAATGGATGATATTTTCATTATGTGATGTTAAGTTAGATGTTTCATATTGGAAAAGAAAGTTTACCTTTATATGATTTCTCAAATAATAGAAAACTTAATTTTTGATATATTATGGGGCTAAATGAAACAGTAATGTTTTAGAAGAAAACATAAGGGGACTTCTTTATGATTTTGACATAGGAATGATTTCTTCAGTTCAGTTCAGTTGTGTCCTACTCTTTGAGACCCCGTGAATCACAGCACACCAGGCCTCCCTGTCCATCACCAACTCCCGGAGTTCACTCAAACTCATATCCATCCAGTCAGTGATGCCATCCAGCCATCTGATCCTCTGTCGTCCCCTTCTCCTCCTGCCCCCAATCCCTCCCAGCATCAAGGTCTTTTCCAATGAGTCAACTCTTTGCATGAGGTTGCCAAAGTATTGAAGTTTCAGCTTCAGAATCATTCCTTCCAAAGAAATCCCAGGGCTGATCTCCTTCAGAATGGACTGGTTGGATCTCCTTGCAGCCCAAGGGTCTCTCAAGAGTCTTTTCCAACACCACAGTTCAAAAGCATCAATTCTTCNCCTGCATTGGCAGGTGGATTCTTTAAAACTGACATACCGGGGAAGCCCCTTCTACAGCTCTACCTATACCAATTTCTCTGTATCCCAGTGGCCACCCCAGTATTTTTGATTTCCCAGCAGTACAACTCAACACAAACATATTATGAGTCATATATGTAATTTTGAGCTTGTTAGTAGCCATGTTTCTTAAAAAGGAAAGAGGAGAAATTAATTTTAATAATAATTTTAACCCAACATATTCCAAATACTATCATTTCAACTTGAAAACAGCATAAATTATTAATGAATTTTTTTTCATCCTAAGTCTTCAAAATCGCTTGTGTAATTCACATTATAGCACCTCAGCGCAATTCAGACTACCCGTATTTCCCAAGCTCACAGCTCACAAGTGGCTGGTGACAGCTATGTTGGACAGGTGAGCTATCCTGCTGTTCTTATATTCCTATCTTCTAAAATTATTCCTTCTGCTTTATCTTCCTAGATAATGCCTTAGCACAGGCTCTGGTTATTCCTTGCCTGGACTATGGCAACATCCTCCCCTGATTATTCCTCTCATCAGCTGTTAACCCCAGTTTCTAATCTTGCTGCCAAAACCACCTTTTTTCCTCATTCACCTGGATTATGCCATCCACCATCCTGTCCTGTCCATCACCCAGTGGATCAATGCCAAAGCTGTGATCCTCTTCCTCAGAGAATTTCCGTAGAGAGCTCACTTTTCGTGCCTCCTCCTGCTTCTTTCACTAGCACATTTTCTCTCCCAAATTCCTGCACCATCACCCTTCAAACCACAACACATTTATGTCTACTCTTTCCTTACCCCTGTTCTGTCCCTTTCTCCTCCCTAGTCCAGCCTCAATCCACTAACCTATGCCTGCCCTCACTTCCCCACCAAGCTCTCTACCTCTCTCCTGAAATTGCAGCTGTCTGCTATCCTTGCAAAGAGACAGCAACTCTCTTCTCTCATCTAGAAAGCAGTGAAATTCTCACTTTTTACTTTCCCCATTAGTTATCATCCAAACACCTCAACTTTCTCACAGTGCATCCTCTCTCCCACGTGAATTCTCCTCTGTGGGTTCTGCCCCCTGCCTAGACTAAACATCCCCTGGCCTTGCCTGGGCTTCCTCAGGCCCAGGCTTGGGAGCACTGTCCTGCTCCCTCTTCACATGCTCCATCTGGGTGACCTTATCCTTGCTCATGGTATCATTGCCACCTCTCCGTTCGTCACTCCTAAGGCTGAGTCCTTTGCCCTTTCCCTCCCACTGAGAAACAGAGACTGGCCTGGCTGTGCACTCCCCTCACAGCCCAGCACAGAGAGAGCCACAGCCAATGGGACAAAACACGCTTGCAGACAGTGGAAAAGCTGCTAACTTGCTGCCAGCTGCCTTCTACTTTTGGCACTGACACTAATACCTGGGTTTTTAATGTTCTGATTTCTCAGTGAATTCCTGGGCTCTTTCATTCTTCTGCAGCTTCCCTTCCTTGGTTTGACACAACCAGTTTCCTCTTTCCTCATCAATCACATGCACTAAGTTGCTTGCATGTAACAAGACATTTGCCAGTGATCTCATTTTATGTCTAATTCTTCAACGTAGTTCCTATCTCCATCAACATTGTTGTTGTTCATGTGGTCAGTTTAAGTCAACCGCATCACACATAATATGCAGAAGAGAAAGGTGGATTTTTCTATGATGTTCTTACCTTTGGAAACCAAATTACTGAAATGAAAATCAAATTGTCATTTTCCATCATGTAAAGCTCTCAAAGAATGATTGGTTTTCCCTTCAACTGCTGGAAGCCAATCAACATGAATAATTCATGACAACTTTATACACGAGAGGCCAACTTTACAGAGTTCAGGAATATTAAACATTATGTAGATCATGAAGAATTACTGAAACTCCTCCTTACAAACAATAAACATGCCTTATCTACTATATAATATTTCTTGCACCTTTTTAAATCTCAAATGTCCAAGAAAGAAAGTTGTTCACCTCTTAGTTTTGCTACCCCATGGACTGTAGCCCACCAGACTCCTCTGTTCATGGAATTTTCCAGGCAAGAATACAGGAGTGGGCAGCCATTCCCTTCTCCAGGGGATCTTCGTGACACAGGGATCGAATCTGGATCTCCTGCATCACAGGTGGAATCTTCACCTTCTGAACCACAAGGGAAATACCTTTATAGAACATATGAAATGTCAAAGTGAAACAGTCTCTTCTATGTGGAAGCTGCCCATTTTCCTGTAAACTCAAAATTATTAATATAAGTAAATATATGTTTTACCCACACATATTAAGTTAAGGTGTCTTCTGCCTTGGCCAACATTTGGAAGCTTCTGCTTCTAGAGGGACTGACCAAGGTCCTAATGAGATTGAAACTGAGGCTGACTGATGACTCTGGTACAGAAAGGAAAACAAGAAAGTCAACAAGCAAATCTCTCACTCATTGCCAGGACTGTACCTTTAATTTCAAAGAAGCTTTGTGGATGACAACAAACCCACTGAAGGAATGACTTACATCATCCTGTGGGTGGGTGAGCAGTCAGTCACATCATTATTTGTGAAAGAAAAAAGCATGGCACATTCATCAAGTGGATACTCAAATACTGTTCATAGACATCTATGACTTTAACATGGTACAGCTGCAGTCATTGTTATTGTGCATCTCGGTGTGGATTGATTAGTCTTTGAAGTTAAATCAGATTTCTCCTACACTCCATATATAGGACTGGGGTTGGCCTTTCTGTTGAAAAGTAACTCATAGGTTGAGTCTTGCTCCAAGTTAAAGAAGAAAACGGTTTGGCTTGTTCCTCTCTCAGTTGCATGATTTACTCCACAACTCTGCATCCAGAGAGGGAGAGGGCAGACTAATACACTAGGAGATGAGAGGCCAGGAAGTCTGGAGTGGTAGCTGCCCAGAAGGCTCTGCTGGCCAGTCATGCCTTCTTATGAGTGCCTCAGTAGACTATCCCCTTTAGGGGAAATCCCATGGCGAAAGGAAAAGAGTGTAGCTGAGAACCTAGGTGAGATCTGCATAAGGGAGAAAGATTGGGGTGGGAGGAGAGAAACAGTGAGAGAGAGAGAAGGGCAAGGGGAGAATGAAAAAATAAGAGGAAGAGGGGACAAAAACAAGAAAACGTAAGGCAGTTAAAAATCTGGTAATTTCTCTATTCAAGGGTCTTAGAAGTTTAATAAACTTCATCTACTTTGTGATAAGTGTGGGAAATTTGGAAGATTAGTCCTAAATCAAACGGAAGAATCTCTTCATACATCTTATTTGAGATACACAGTTGCATAACAACAACAACAAATAAAATCTGTAACATTTACAAAGTGTTTCCCCCTCATTTTCTAACTGGCTAATTCTCACAATGACCTCATTTNCAGTTGTGTCCTACTCTTTGAGACCCCATGAATCGCAGCACGCCAGGCCTCCCTGTCCATCACCAACTCCTGGAGTTCACTCAAACTCATATCCATCCAGTCAGTGATGCCATCCAGACATCTGATCCTCTGTCGTCCCCTTCTCCTCCTGCCCCCAATCCCTCCCAGCATCAAGGTCTTTTCCAATGAGTCAACTCTTTGCATGAGGTTGCCAAAGTATTGAAGTTTCAGCTTCAGCATCATTCCTTCCAAAGAAATCCCAGGACTGATCTCCTTCAGAATGGACTGGTTGGATCTCCTTGCAGTCCAAGGGACTCTCAAGAGTCTTCTCCAAAACCACAGTT
>SJYW01001745.1:508565-561584 GCA_006410735.1 Raphicerus campestris | reverse complement strand
TTTGGAACCAGTCTGTTGTTCCATGTCCAGTTCTAACTGTTGCTTCAAACAGAGCAAAACCACACTAACTGTAACAAAAATATCTGTAAAGAGTCTTCATTAAAATTAAGCAGGTGTTTATTCAAAATTCCACTAAGAGAATGAATTGTTACCTTTGACTATATGTGAGAATTACCTCTGTATTCTTCCATAACATTAAAGGATTTGAGTAGTCAAAATGGAGATACTAAATGATGACAGGTAACAGATAATACAGTCTACTTCTATTTCTTTACTCCCATAACCTGTACTCCATTTACACTAAAAACACATCTTTATTTTTGGCAAATTTTTATCATTAATAAGGAATCCACAAATACCTCCTGTGTAGGTTAGTTCTATTTCATAGTCATTTATTGAACACCTATCATATTCATTGTTTTACTTAAGACCTTTGTAGCAGTGGAGTAATCACTTTAATAAGGAAGGTAGATGACNCTATAATATTAAAGGATTTGAGTAGTCAAAATGGAGATACTAAATGATGACAGGTAACAGATAATACAGTCTACTTCTGTTTCTTTACCCCCATAACCTGTACTCCATTTACACTAAAAACACATCTTTATTTTTGGCAAATTTTTATCATTAATAAGGAACCCACAAATACCTCCTGTGTAGGTTAGTTCTATTTCATAGTCGTTTATTGAACACCTACCATATTCATTGTTTTACTTAAGACCTTTGTAGCAGTGGAGTAATCACTTTAATAAGGAAGGTAGATGACATGACAGGATAATATAGGTTTTCAATATGTTAGGAAAAGTGAATATTTTCTACTAGTCCTATTATATGAATTGGATACATAAAGTGAATATTGAAATCTGCTAAATGGAGATTTAGGCACAGACTTAGGATTATCTGTATTTTTTCAAAGTGAGTAAAGCATTTTATATTGATAAAAATATGTTAATTAAAGCATGAGGAAAGTAAAACAGAAAATGCATCAGGATAATATATGAGACACAAAGTTGTATAAGGAAAAATTCAGAAAAAAAGAACTTTGATTTTTGTATTTTATTTATGGTAGGTGAACAAGGGACATGTTTTAATAAATCTTTTTCTGGGTCAATTTGAAAATTAAAGCTGCATTAANATGAGACACAAAGTTGTATAAGAAAAAATTCAGAAAAAAATAACTTTGATTTTTGTATTTTATTTATGGTAGGTGAATAAGGGACATGTTTTAATAAATCTTTTTCTGGGTCAATTTGAAAATTAAAGCTGCATTAAATTTTTAGATATAGTTTCCTTGATTGAATAGAAGTACAATTAATATATTATTAAACCGGCTTTTAGGAAAATCATGGCATGCCATTTGCTAGAAAGCTCAAAAGAACTAACATAAAATCTGTATCAGAATCACTGTACAATCAAAAACATTTGCACATAAAAAGATGGATAAGATTAACTGCAGATGTTATTATTATGGAAAGATGCCTATGTACTAGATGAAACAGAAGCTTGGTTCATTCTACTCTTAGAAGGTAATAACTACACAAAAGAAAGAATTTCAGCATTTAAAATTTAAAACAATCTATTAAATCTGTAGATGCAGTGTATCCTTATTGTCACTAGAGGGAAATCTGGGAGGGATTTAGGAGAAAGACAGTTTATTGTTATGACTGTAAGTTGAGTAAAGGATTCTGTGTGAGTAAATTTTCTTAACAGCATGCTTACTTCAGGGGAAAAAATGAAGCATAGAATGTCTGAGGAAAAAGCCATATTGTCAAACTATGTTGAAATAATTATTTCTCAGCAAGGAACAAGATCTGTCAGATGCCTATGTTTAGACTCAAGTATTCTATTGCCATATGTTTCAATAAAATGCACGGTATTTTATCAAATCATTAAGAGAAAAAATAGCAATTAAAATAAGTGCTTTAAGGCAGACGTCACATGATTAATAATGATTTCTTTTAAAACCCTCAACCAATCAATGAACAACAACAAATTTAACTCTTGGTTGAGTGTCAACTTTCAATTCAAGAACCAGGGTTCAGTGTGGCTCAGGTTGTTAAATGGTGATTTTTTTCCCTCCTATGATTTTCAGAACAAAAATATCAAGAAATTGCTATAATAATTATGAATATTATTAAATTGAATAGCAAACTGTTTAGTAGAAACAGTGTGCATAAATGACACTGGAAAGTTTAGGTTTTCCTCCAATTATGACATTTTTTTATTCTTTACCAAGTGCTAAACTCAAGTACCTCAAGGCTGTAAATTGTCACCCTGCTTATTTAACGTATATGCAGAGTACATCATGAGAAATGCTGAGATGGAAGAAGCACAAGCTGGAATCAAGATAGCTGGGAGAAATATCAGCAACCTCAGATATGCAGATGATGCCACCCTCATGGCAGAAAGTGAAGAGGAACTAAAAAGCCTCTTGATGAAAGTGAAAGAGGAGAGTGCAAAAGTTGGCTTAAAGCTCATCATTCAGAAAACGAAGATCATGGCATCTGGTTCCATCACTTCATGGGAAATAGATGAGGAAACAGTGTCAGACTTTATATTGTTGGGCTCCAAAATCACTGTAGATGGTGATTGCAGCCAAGAAATTAAAAGACGCTTGCTCCTTGGAAGGAAAGTTATGACCAACCTAGAAAGCATATTCAAAAGCAGAGGCATTACTTTGCCAACAAAGGTCTGTCTAGTCAAGGCTATGGTTTTTCCAGTGGTCATGTATGGATATGAGAGTTGGACTGTGAAAAAAGCTGAGTGCCAAAGAATTGATGCTTTTGAACTGTGGTGTTGGAGAAGACTCTTGAGAGTCCCTTGGACAGCAAGGAGATCCAACCACTCCATCCTAACGGAGATCAATCCTGGTGTTCATTGGAAGGACTGATGCTAAAGCTGAAACTCCAATACTTTGGCCACCTGATGTGAAGAGCTGACTCATTGGAAAAGACCTTGATGCTGGGAGGAATTGGGGGCAGGAGGAGAAAGGGATGACAGAGGATGAGATGGCTGGATAGCATCACTGACTCAATGGACATGAGTTTGGGTAAACTCTGGGAGTTGGTGATGGACAGGGAGGCCTGGTGTGTTGTGATACATAGGATTGAAAAGAGTTAGACATGACTGAGTGACTGAACTGAACTGAAACTCCAGTGATCCCATCAGGTAAAATGTTCCCATCTAGGTTTATTCCCTTATTCAAGTTTTAAAATATTTTTCCACTCACTTTATTTAAATTTTTGTAGCATTTTTTTCTTCCTTGTATGCTATAGTGTGAAAGGAAGAAACAAGAGCATATAGGAATAAATGCTGCAACACTTTAAATAAAATGAGTAGCAGAATACACTAAAACAATAGCATACTACCAAGGAGTGTGGGATTCTCTGGTGGCTCAGACAGTAAAAAGTCTGCCTGCAAGATGGGAAACCTGGGTTCAATCCCTGGGTTGGGAAGAGCCCCTGGAGGAAGTCATGGCAAACCCTCCCAGTATTCTGGCCTGGAGAATTCCCGTGGACAGAGGAGCATGGCAGTCTACAGCCCATGGAATTCCAAAGAGTGAATACTGAGCGACTAAGCCCAGCACACCGAAGAGTGTCCTGAGGTACTAGCTATTTTAGGATAAAGAAATAAGTAAATCATATAGTTCCAAACATAAAGATTTCACAGTCTGGTTGGAAAATATCTATAGATTAAAAGTAATTATATAAATTTAGAAGTATTTGCTGGGAGAAATATCAATAACCTCAGATTCATAGATGACACCACCCTTATGGTAGAAAGTGAAGAGGAACTAAAAAGCCTCTTGATGAAAGTGAAAGTGGAGAGTGAAAAAGTTGGCTTAAAGCTCAACATTCAGAAAACGAAGATCATGGCATCCGGTCCCATCACTTCATGGGAAATAGATGGGGAAACAGTGGAAACAGTGTCAGACTTTTCTTTGGGGGGCTCCAAAATCACTACAGCCATGAAATTAAAAGATGCTTACTCCTTGTAAGAAAAGTTATGACCAACCTAGATAGCATATTGAAAAGCAGACATCACTTTGGCCAACAAAGGTCTGTCTAGTCAAGGCTATGGTTTTTCCAGTGGTCATGTATGGATGTGAGAGTTGGACTGTGAAGAAAGCTGAGCACTGAAGAATTGATGCTTTTGAACTGTGGTGTTGGAGAAGACTCTTGAGAGTCCCTTGGACTGCAAGGAGAGCCAACCAATCCATTCTGAAGGAGATCAACCCTGGGATTTCTTTGGAAGGAATGATGCTAAAGNTTTTGAACTGTGGTGTTGGAGAAGACTCTTGAGAGACCCTTGGACTGCAAGGAGATCCAACCAGTCCATTCTGAAGGAGATCAGCCCTGGGATTTCTTTGGAAGAAATGATGCTGAAGCTGAAACTCCAGTGGTTTGGCCACCTGATGTGAAGAGTTTACTCACTGGAAAAGACTCTGATGTTGATAGGGACTGCACGCAGGAGGATAAGGGGATGACAGAGGATGAGATGCCTGGATGGCATCACTGACAGGATGGACGTGAGTCTGAGTGAACTCTGGGTGTTGGTGATGGACAGAGAGGCCTGGTGTGCTGTGATTCATGGTGTCACAAAGAGTCAGACATGACTGAGCGACTGAACTTAACTGAACTGAGAAGTGTTTAAGAGTCCTGTGATTTGATTGTCTTTCTTAAGATGACCCTTTCATTTTTCCTACTTCAATGAAGTGCTATAAAATTTATTCACTTACACAATTGAGAAATTGGGAAAATAACGCAAAGTAATTTGTCTCCTTCACTGTCATAGATAGTCTTTCACTAAGTCTACCTCCCTTATACCCATCAGATCTATTTTCTCATCTCTAAGTCTCCAGTACACAGCTGATGCACATTTTTCTGGGTTAATCCAGTACCTCCGTTTAGGGCTACTTGCATTCACGCTTGCTGAATTATAGTCTCTTCCTTCATGCAGCCAGAATGACAGTNGGTCTATTTTCTCATCTCTAAGTCTCCAGTACACAGCTGATGCACATTTTTCTGGGTTAATCCAGTACCTCCGTTTAGGGCTACTTGCATTCACGCTTGCTGAATTATAGTCTCTTCCTTCATGCAGCCAGAATGACAGTTTCACATTTCAGATCAATTTGTGTTTCTTCCCAGTTTATAATTCTTCAGGAGCTTTAAATTCTTTTGAAATTAAACCAAAACTGCTTATCAGGGACTATAAGACTATATAAACTGGATTTCCCCTAATCTTATTTTGTACCAAACTCAGCTATTTTTCTTGTTTGCAGTTACACCAGCAGGTAACTCACACTCACGGTTTATCTTGTCCTAATGCTCTTTCTTCCCTCTTCTTTTGTTAATTCTTCTCGTTCATTCCTCAAATACATCTTTAATTTTTCCAGGAAATATTCTCTCATTTCCTTGACAAAGGCAAATCACTCTTTTCTAGTTCTTATATGTTCCATACTTATGCTNCTCTGATGCTGGGAGGGATTGAGGGCAGGAGGAGAAGGGGACGACAGAGGATGAGATGGCTGGATGGCATCATTGACTCTACGGACGTGAGTCTGAGTGAACTCCAGGAGTTGGTGATGACAGGGAAGCCTGGCCTGCTGCGATTCATGGGGTCACAAAGAGTGGGACGTGACTGAGTGACTGAACTGAAGTGAACTGAACTATGCAAGGTAAGCAGTAATAGTCTTATTTTATACACAAAGAAACAAAGACTCAGTTAAGCAACCACCCAAGGTCAAACAGACCACACAATAAACTAGCTCCAAACCAGGGAACACTGCAGTTCTTATGCCCTTCCCTCAGACTACAGGGCTTCAAGCAAAATACTGTCACCAGCTGGAAAGAGAGCTACTTGAACTGCTCTTGAAATCGGATGGTCCCAGTTCCAAGCCCTGTTTCATGTCTATCATTACATAAAGGCAATTCAAGTCTAGAAAAGGTGACTAAATTAAATTACTTTTAAGGTCATTGAAAGACACAGAAACATTCTGAAATCTCATCTGGAAAAGTTCCGTTTCTTCCAAGTAAGTATTCAAGCTAATAGGAGGTTAAAAAGGAGAATATCTTCTCTCTGTGTTACATTCTTAAAATCTTAAAAGGAGAATTCAGTGAGTTTTTTTAGAAGGAAACAAGATTCTTACATCTTGGCCTCTATTTAGAAAAAATAGAAAGAAAAAGAAAGAAAATAATAATGTCTTAACTGTTTCTTACTGCATTGTAATGTTCCCCACCCCTCAAAAGAATTTGGAGTTCTAACCGCCAGGGTTTGTGAATGTGACCTTAGTCAGAAATAGGGTATTTGAAGAAGATCAGGTTAAGATGGGGTTATCAGGATAAGGCTCTAGTCCAGTGGCTTTCCTGGTGGCTCAGATGGTAAAGAATCTGCCTGCATTGCAGGCGACCTGGGCTTGATTCCTAAGTCAGGAAGATCCCCTGGAAAAAGGAATGGTTACTCACTCCAGTATTCTTGCCTGGAGAATTCCATGGACAGAGGAGCCTGGTGGGCTACAGTCCACGGGGTCCCAAATAGTTGAACAGAACTGAGCCACACTATCACTTTCACTTTTGCTTTCACTTTCCTAATCCAATAGGCTTGGTGTCCTTATAAAAAGGGGAAATTTAGACAAAAAGATAGACATACACACACACACAGAACACTGTGTGAATGTGTGAAAGCATAGATCTGAGGATGCATCTATCAATATACATCACAGAACACCAGAGACTGGAATATCCCCCACAACCTGGGAGACGGGTGAAACAGACTTTCCCTCAGAATGTTGCTCATGGAACAGACTTCAGAAGAAACCACCTTTGGCAACACCTTATCTCAGCTTCTAGCCTCTTGAACTGTGCAAAACAGCTTAGGAATGTGCATCTATCTGACAGTGTTGTCTATGTCCTTCAGTGGGAAAATTAAAGCTTCTGTGATTGTCGGATGACTGATTCACTGTTTAAATTGTTAGCAGTTCTCTTGGCCTAACTGCTGTTTTTGTCATATATGTCTGTATCTTTTCAATCATTAATTCTTTTTTTAATTTAAATTTATTTATTTTAATTGGAGGCTAATTATTTTACAATATTGTATTGGATTTGGGAGAATGGCAATCATTAATTCTTGAGCTATACTTTTGTGCCTCGGGGGATGCCCCTGGGAGACTAAAGCCTTTTCTCTGCAAACAAGAAACAGGGAACAAAGAAGGGCTTTTGTACGTGGGAGGGCCCCTCAGGGTCCTGCTTGATTTCATTAGTGTATAGAAAGATAATTTATTTTTGTATTTTGTTCTTGTACTCTACATCCTAGATAAACCCATTTTGTTATTATTAAAGGGTTTAGCTGGTGGCTTAGATGGTAAAGAAGTGGTCTACAATGCAGGAGACCCATTTTTGATCCCTGGGTTAAGAAAATCCCCTGGAGAAGGGAGTGCTTACCCACTCTAGTATTCTTGCCTGGAAAATTCCAGGGATAGAGGAGCCTGGCAGACTACAGTCTATGGGATCATTATCCTGATTACTTTCAACTGACTAATAGTTATAATTATTAGTTATAGTTAATTAGTTATTCTAACTAGTTTTAGTTGAGGACTTTTTTAAAATAAAAGATTATGCCATCTGCAAATGATGGTAAATTCACATCTTCTTTTCCAATCTAGATACCTTTCATTTTTTTTTTCTTGCTCAATTAGCCTGTCCAGAGTCTCCATTACTATGACAAATAGAAATGACAAGAGCAGACATCCTTGTTCTGTTTCTGATCTTACAGGGAAAGCCATCAGTATTTCATCATTAAATATGCTAGCTGTGGTAGATGTTTGGTAGGGTTTGTGTTGATACCCTTTATCAGGCTGAGGTATTTCTCTTTTAGTTTGTTGAGTGTTTTCATCATGCTACTGCTGGATTTTTGTAGAATAACTTTTCCTCCACCCATTGAGATGGTTTTTATTCTTTTATTCTATTAACATGATGTTTATTGGCTTGGGAATGTTAAACTAACCTTTACATTTCTGGGATGTGCCAAGTAGATGCCTGAGAAGGCCTTACAAATAGCTGAGAAAAGAGAAGCTAAAGGCAAAAGATAAAAGTAAAGATATACCCATCTGAATGCAGAGTTCCAAAGAATAGCAAGGAAAGATAAAAAAGCCTTCCTCAGTGATCAATGCAAAGAAATTATGGAAAACAATAGAATGGGAAAGACTAGAGATCTCTTCAAGAAACAGAGATACCAAGTGAAAATTTCATGCAAAGATGGGCTCAGTAAAGGACAGAAATGGTATGGACCTAACAGAGGCAGAAAATATTAAGAAAAGGCAAGAATACACAGAATAACTATACAATAAAGGATCTTCACGATCCAGATAACCATGATGGTGTGATCACTCACCTAGAGCGAGACATCCTGGAGTCCGAAGTCAGGTGGGCCTTAGGAAATATCACTACATACAAAGCTAGTGGAGGTAATGAAACTCCAGCTGAGCTATTTCAAATCCTAAAAGATGATGCTGTTAAAGTGTTGCAGTCAATATGCCAGCAAATTTGAAAAACTCAGCAGTGGCCACAAGACTGGAATAGGTCAGTTTTCAGTCCAAGCCCAAAGAAAAGCAATGCATAAGAATGCTCAAACTGCCACACAATTGCACTCATCTCACACGCTAGCAAAGTAATGCTCAAAATTCTTCAAGCCAGGCTTCAACAGGACGTTAATCAAGAATTTCCACATGTTCAAGCTATATTTAGAAAAGGCAGAGAAACCAGAGATCAAATTACCAATATCCATTGGATCATAGAAAAAGCAAGAGAGTTCCAGAAAAGCATCTAATTTTGCTTTATTGACTATACCAAACCCTTTGACAGTTGTGGAGCAACTGTGGAAAAATCTGAAAGAGATGGGAATACCAGACCACCTGACCTGCCTCTTGAAAAATCTATATGTAGGTCAAGAAGCAACAGTTAGAACCAGACGTAGAACAATAGACTGGTTCCAAACTGGGAAAGGAAGATGTCAAGGCTGTATATTGTCACCCTGCTTATTTAACTTATCTGTAGAGTACATCATTTGAAATGCTGGGCTGGATGAAGCACAAGCTAGAATTAAGACTGCTGGGAGAAAAATCAATAACCTCAGATACACAGATGGTACCACTCTTATGGTAGAAAGCAAAGTGGAACTGAAGAGCCTCTTGATGAAAATGAAAGAGGAGAGTGAAAAAGCTAGCTTAAAACTCAATATTCAAAAAAAAAAAAAAANAATTCCATGGACAGAGGAGCCTGGTGGGCTACAGTCCACGGGGTCCCAAATAGTTGAACAGAACTGAGCCACACTATCACTTTCACTTTTGCTTTCACTTTCCTAATCCAATAGGCTTGGTGTCCTTATAAAAAGGGGAAATTTAGACAAAAAGATAGACATACACACACACACAGAACACTGTGTGAATGTGTGAAAGCATAGATCTGAGGATGCATCTATCAATATACATCACAGAACACCAGAGACTGGAATATCCCCCACAACCTGGGAGACGGGTGAAACAGACTTTCCCTCAGAATGTTGCTCATGGAACAGACTTCAGAAGAAACCACCTTTGGCAACACCTTATCTCAGCTTCTAGCCTCTTGAACTGTGCAAAACAGCTTAGGAATGTGCATCTATCTGACAGTGTTGTCTATGTCCTTCAGTGGGAAAATTAAAGCTTCTGTGATTGTCGGATGACTGATTCACTGTTTAAATTGTTAGCAGTTCTCTTGGCCTAACTGCTGTTTTTGTCATATATGTCTGTATCTTTTCAATCATTAATTCTTTTTTTAATTTAAATTTATTTATTTTAATTGGAGGCTAATTATTTTACAATATTGTATTGGATTTGGGAGAATGGCAATCATTAATTCTTGAGCTATACTTTTGTGCCTCGGGGGATGCCCCTGGGAGACTAAAGCCTTTTCTCTGCAAACAAGAAACAGGGAACAAAGAAGGGCTTTTGTACGTGGGAGGGCCCCTCAGGGTCCTGCTTGATTTCATTAGTGTATAGAAAGATAATTTATTTTTGTATTTTGTTCTTGTACTCTACATCCTAGATAAACCCATTTTGTTATTATTAAAGGGTTTAGCTGGTGGCTTAGATGGTAAAGAAGTGGTCTACAATGCAGGAGACCCATTTTTGATCCCTGGGTTAAGAAAATCCCCTGGAGAAGGGAGTGCTTACCCACTCTAGTATTCTTGCCTGGAAAATTCCAGGGATAGAGGAGCCTGGCAGACTACAGTCTATGGGATCATTATCCTGATTACTTTCAACTGACTAATAGTTATAATTATTAGTTATAGTTAATTAGTTATTCTAACTAGTTTTAGTTGAGGACTTTTTTAAAATAAAAGATTATGCCATCTGCAAATGATGGTAAATTCACATCTTCTTTTCCAATCTAGATACCTTTCATTTTTTTTTTCTTGCTCAATTAGCCTGTCCAGAGTCTCCATTACTATGACAAATAGAAATGACAAGAGCAGACATCCTTGTTCTGTTTCTGATCTTACAGGGAAAGCCATCAGTATTTCATCATTAAATATGCTAGCTGTGGTAGATGTTTGGTAGGGTTTGTGTTGATACCCTTTATCAGGCTGAGGTATTTCTCTTTTAGTTTGTTGAGTGTTTTCATCATGCTACTGCTGGATTTTTGTAGAATAACTTTTCCTCCACCCATTGAGATGGTTTTTATTCTTTTATTCTATTAACATGATGTTTATTGGCTTGGGAATGTTAAACTAACCTTTACATTTCTGGGATGTGCCAAGTAGATGCCTGAGAAGGCCTTACAAATAGCTGAGAAAAGAGAAGCTAAAGGCAAAAGATAAAAGTAAAGATATACCCATCTGAATGCAGAGTTCCAAAGAATAGCAAGGAAAGATAAAAAAGCCTTCCTCAGTGATCAATGCAAAGAAATTATGGAAAACAATAGAATGGGAAAGACTAGAGATCTCTTCAAGAAACAGAGATACCAAGTGAAAATTTCATGCAAAGATGGGCTCAGTAAAGGACAGAAATGGTATGGACCTAACAGAGGCAGAAAATATTAAGAAAAGGCAAGAATACACAGAATAACTATACAATAAAAGATCTTCACGATCCAGATAACCATGATGGTGTGATCACTCACCTAGAGCGAGACATCCTGGAGTCCGAAGTCAGGTGGGCCTTAGGAAATATCACTACATACAAAGCTAGTGGAGGTAATGAAACTCCAGCTGAGCTATTTCAAATCCTAAAAGATGATGCTGTTAAAGTGTTGCAGTCAATATGCCAGCAAATTTGAAAAACTCAGCAGTGGCCACAAGACTGGAATAGGTCAGTTTTCAGTCCAAGCCCAAAGAAAAGCAATGCATAAGAATGCTCAAACTGCCACACAATTGAACTCATCTCACACGCTAGCAAAGTAATGCTCAAAATTCTTCAAGCCAGGCTTCAACAGGACGTTAATCAAGAATCTCCACATGTTCAAGCTATATTTAGAAAAGGCAGAGAAACCAGAGATCAAATTACCAATATCCATTGGATCATAGAAAAAGCAAGAGAGTTCCAGAAAAGCATCTAATTTTGCTTTATTGACTATACCAAACCCTTTGACAGTTGTGGAGCAACTGTGGAAAAATCTGAAAGAGATGGGAATACCAGACCACCTGACCTGCCTCTTGAAAAATCTATATGTAGGTCAAGAAGCAACAGTTAGAACCAGACGTAGAACAATAGACTGGTTCCAAACTGGGAAAGGAAGATGTCAAGGCTGTATATTGTCACCCTGCTTATTTAACTTATCTGTAGAGTACATCATTTGAAATGCTGGGCTGGATGAAGCACAAGCTAGAATTAAGACTGCTGGGAGAAAAATCAATAACCTCAGATACACAGATGGTACCACTCTTATGGTAGAAAGCAAAGTGGAACTGAAGAGCCTCTTGATGAAAATGAAAGAGGAGAGTGAAAAAGCTAGCTTAAAACTCAATATTCAAAAAAAAAAAAAAAGATCATGGCATCTGGTCTCATCACTTCATGGTAAATAGATGGGGAAACAATGGAGACAATGACAGACTTTATTTTGGAGGGCTCCAAAATCACTGCAGATGGTGACTGCAGCCATAAAATCAAAAGATGCTTGCTCTTTGAAAGAAAAGCTATGACCAACCTAGATACCATATTAAAAAGCAGAGACATTACTTTGCCAACAAAGGTCCATCTCGTCAAATCCATGGTTTTTCCAGTAGTCATGTTTGGATGTGAGAGTTGGACCATAAAGAAAGCTGAGCACCAAATAACTGTTACTTTTGAACTGTGGTGTTGGAGAAGACACTTGAGAGTCCCTCGGACTGTCAGGATATCCAACCAGTCCATCCTAAAGGAAATCAAACTTCAATACTTTGGCCACCTGATGTGAAGAAGTGACTCATTGGAAAAGATTGAAGGTGGGAAGAGAAGGGGACAACAGAGGATAAGATGGTTGGATGGAATCACTGACATGATGGACATGAGTCTGAGCAAGCTCCTGAAATTCGTGATGAACAGAGAAGCCTGACATATTGTAGTCCTTGGTGTCATAAAGAGTTGGACATGACTGAAAGACTGAACTGACTGAACTAGTATTTCTGGGATAAATCCTCTTCAGTTCAGTTCAGTTGCTCAGTTGTGTCCAACTCTTTGTGACCTCATGGACTGCAGCACGCCAGGTTTCCCTGTCCATCACCAACTCCTGGAGTTTACTCAAACTCATGTCCTTTGAGTCGGTGATGCCATCCAACCATCTCATCCTTTGTCGTCCCCTTCTCCTTCTGCCCTCAGTCTTTCCCAGCATCAGGGTCTTTTCCAATAAGTCAGTTTTTCACATCAGGTGGCCAAAGTATTGGAGTTACAGCTTCAACATCAGTCCTTCCAGTGAACACCCAGGACTGATTTCCTTTAGGATGGACTGGTTGGATCTCCTTGCAATCCAAGGGATTCTCAAGATTCTTCTCTAACACCACAGTTCAAAAGAATCAATTCTACGGCACTCAGCTTTCTTTATAGTCCAACTCTCACATCCATACATGACTACTGGAAAACCCATAGCCTTGGCTAGACAGACCTTTGTTGGCAAAGTAATGTCTTGCTTTTTAATATGTTGTTTAGGTCAATTATAACTTTTCTTCCAAGGAGTAAGCGTCTTTTAATTTCATGGCTACCATCACCATCTCCAGTGATTTTGGAGCCCCCCAAAATAAAGTCAGCCACTGTTTCCATTGTTTCCCCATCTATTTGCCATGA
Organism: Raphicerus campestris; assembly: GCA_006410735.1. Lineage (NCBI taxonomy): Eukaryota > Metazoa > Chordata > Mammalia > Artiodactyla > Bovidae > Raphicerus > Raphicerus campestris. The sequence goes on along the minus strand of SJYW01001745.1, from coordinate 548,293 downwards.
AGTGATGGGACCCAATGCCATGATTTTAGTTTTCTGAATGTTGAGCTTTAAGCCAACTTTTTCACTCTCCTCTTTCAATTTCATCAAGAGGTTCTTTAGTTCTTCTTCAATTTCTGCCATAATGGTGATGTCATTTTGTTCAACAATGACTAAATATTCATCCACTTAATACTTACATTGAAATCAGTTTTCTTCTAAGCATTTTTTGTCAACCTATTCTGGTTGCAGTAAAAATAGTCATATTTTCATTTTATTTAGCTTTCCTAGTACCCCCAGACACTGTGTAGGAACTGAGAAGGCTATTGTGAGTAAAATAACCACTACAACAGTCATTGAGGGAAACTTTACAGACAAGCAAATTGGCCTTTGCAATGCAATATGCTTAGTGGCATGGTAGGGAAAGAACAGTGTCAAGTACATCAGAAAAGTACCTGTATCAGACTTGGAGAGAAGAGATCAGAAAATGATCATTAGAAATGCCTGATCTGAGACAGAATGCATGGGAATTAGCCAGGTGAAGAGGACCAAAGTTCTGGGAGATGAAAGACTGTTCTAGGCATCAAGAAGAGAAAATGAAAGTGCCAAGAGGCAAGAGAGCATAAGGTTCTTTGCAGGGCTGAGCAGTTTGGTATGGACCTGATTGGAGCGGTACAAGTAGGATCGATTGAGACAAAACCCTGTAACCATATGAAAATGGTTATAACAATAAGTTAAAATATATCCATTAGAATCATGGGCAGAGCTGGAAGTATCATTGGGAACAACCCTGTTCAAACTTTCCCTCATCTCAGGGATTTCTTCTATGAAATACTGATTAATGATCCTATAGCTACTGCCTTGGAGAAGGAAATAACAACCCACTGCAGTATTCTTGCCTGGAGAATCCCATGGACAGAGGAACCTGGTGGGCTGCTGTCCATAGGATTGCACAGAGTCGGACACAACTGAAGCGACTTAGCATGCATGCACGCATGCATTGGAGAAGGAAATGGCAACCCACTCCAGTGTTCTTGCCTGGAGAATCCCAGGGATGGAGGAGCCTGGTGGGCTGCTATCTATGGGGTCACACAGAGTCAGACACAACTGAAGTGACTTAGCAGCAGCAGCTGCTGCTGCTGCTGCTGCCTAAACCATCAAGGAAGAAGCAAGCAACAAACTCTAATAGCTATAAAGTACTTTCAAAGTTTGAACTATTAAAAAAGTATTCTGTAACTTTATTTCCTAGTAAAGTTCTCTCTGAGGCAATAAACAATGCCTCAGCTTCTTCTACAGAAAAATTTGTATTTAGTCCTTTTGTCACCAATCAGTGCTTTCTAAAAGAACTTCTGTAATGATGAACATATTCTATAATCTATGCTGTCAATTGCATCAGTAGCTACATGTAGCCAGTCACTGTCATACTTGATAAAGCAGCTCTAGACTAGGTCTCTACATTCACTCACACTATTTTGGTGTCATTATTGCTGGGTCTTAAGCCCTCCTGGTTATCATTTTGAATCAAAATGTACCATAGTAATCATGATATACTGTTCCAGGTGCTGTCAACCAAGCAGTCAATGAGATGACTGATTATTCTCTCTGAAGTTTGGGCTTGCCAATAAATCAGTTTAAGATTTTCTTAACATTGGAGTAAGTTAGTGCCTGTACTCTACTAAAACTCTATAAGTTCTTCAGATATATATTGCTATTTATCTAAGTTTGTAACTCTATGCTTCCATTTGAACAACTGAACTTAAAATAAAAGCAAAAAATTTATTGGTTCTTGAGTCTGTCATGTAAAACAAAGTGTTAGCTTTCCTTTTTCCCTTGTCTTGATCAATAATTTGATAAGGTCGCCTTCAATGGTATTATCCAAATGAATGATATATGAGTTTAACAGGAAAAGACCACCGCAAAGTTTCCTGTCACAGCACAGAAACTTTCACTAATCAAGATAATTTGTATTTTGTTGTAAAACCAGGTAAAAATCTAACTACATGTGCGTGCTAAGTCGCTTCAGGTGTGTCCAATGCCAGTCTCCTCTATTCACGAGATTCTCCAGGCAAGAATACTGAAATGGGTTACCATGCCCTTCTCCAGGGGATATTCTGGATCCAGGGATCAAACTTGCATCTCCTGTGGCTCCTGCATTGCAGCCAGATTGTTTACTGCTGAGCTACCAGGGAAGCTCATAAGAATCTATATTCCTGGTCAAAAGTGATAATGAGGTAGTCAGGTTCTTAATCTGAGTAGTGACTGCATGAATGTGATCATTTATCAAGCTGTGGGTTTTTGTTTGCATGATGTGTTCCAGTTAAAACCCTCTAACACAATACTGAAAAATAGTGATAACAGCATTGCAATCTCTATTCAGAACTCTGTTCACAAAGGCTTTATGTCACAGGCCTCTTCCCCTAGCTCTCCACAGACATCCCTCAAAGGGAGCAGATTATTTTCTGGAGAAATTGAATAGAAATTGAACAAGAGAGGCTGAGGATTCTCCAGATACTGGAGAGGCCTCAGGTGAGGTGGGCATACACCTGAGAACAGAGGCATTTTGTTGAACTCAGGGATTCTAAGACCCTTTTCCATAGCTGATCCTCAGAAGGATGACATTGGGGCATATTCTTCCCCATGCAGAGATTAGGAGACTCCTCTGGAGAAACTGAATTCAACCTAAAGAAGAGACAAAGTCTGAAAAAACAGAGTGCTGCCTGATCATCTAAAGCGGTTTTAGAATCATGTTTGCAAATCCTTCCCCTTCTCAGAAATGTAACTCATTTGAACCTGATAACTTCATAGTTCATTTAAAGCTATTACACACTTGATGAAATTATCTCCTCCTCTATATTGGGATACAATTCCCTTTCAGCAGAGCTTTTTGATTCATTTCCCACCTTGTACATGGATTTATTTACCTTGATGAAGAAGGGCAAGCATTGAGTGGTTCTGAAGCCCCCTAGATATTAATGGTGTTCCACCTATTCCTCAGGAGTAGCTTCTGCCTTATTCTCATGGCTTCCTCTTTACCTTCTTCTATCACTAGCAGATGAGTTATTTTCTAGCAAGAGAAAGCTCAGAGACTCTTCATGGAATACAAGAAGTCTTGCTCAAATCTGCCAAAAGATGGAACAAACTTTTACATTTTTCTTTTAAGTTATTTTAATTGGAGGTTAATTACTTTACAATATTGTGGTGGTTTTTGCCACACATTGACATGAATCAGCCATGGGTGCACATGCGTACCCCCATCCTGAAGCCCCCTCCCACCTTCCTCCCCACCCCATCCCTGTGGGTTGTCCCAGAGCAGTGGCTTTGAGTGCCCTGCTTCATGCATTGAATTTGCACTGATCATCTATTTTACATATAGTTATCTACATGTTTCAATGCTGTTCTCTCAAATCATCCAACCCTCACCTTCTCTCACATAGTCCAAAAGTCTGTTCTTTACCTCTGTGTCTCTTTTGCTGTTTCACATTGTTATTGTCTTTCTAAATTCCATATATATGCATTAATATACTATACTGGTGTTTCTCTTTCTGATTTACTTCACTTTGTATAATGGGCTCCAGTTTCATTGACCTCATTAGAACTGACTCAAATGCATTCTTTCTTAAGCTGAGTAATATTCCATTGTATATATGTACCATAACTTGCTTATCCATTCGTCTGCTGACAGACATCTAGGTTGCTTCCATGTCCTAGTTATTATAAGCAGTGCTGCAATGAACATTGGGGTATATGTATATCTTTTAATTTTGGTTTCCTTGATGTGTATGGCCTGCAGTGGGATTGCTAGGTTGTATGGCAGTTCTATCTCCAATTTTTAAAGGAATTTCCACACTGTTCTCCATAGTGGCTGAACTAGTTTGCATTCCCACCAACAGTGGAAGAGGGTTCCCTATTCTCCACATCCTCTCCAGCATCTATTGTTTGTAGACTTTTTAAAATAATTTATTATTTTATTGAAGGATATTTGCTTTACAGAATTTTGCTGTTTTCTGTCAAACCTCAACATGAATCAGCCATAGGTATACATATATCCCCTCCCTTTTAAACCTCCTCCCATCTTCCTCCCCTTCCCACCCCCCTAGGTTGATACAGAGCCCCTGTTTGAATTTTCTGAGCAGTACAGCAAATTCCTGTTGGCTATCTATTTTACATATGGTAATGTAAGTTCCCATGTTATTCTTTCCTTACATTTCACCCTCTCTTCCCTTCTCCCCATGTCCATAAGTCTATTCTCTATGTCTGTTTCTCCACTGCTGCCTGGTATATAAATTCTTTAGTACCATTTTTCTAGATTCCGTATATGTGTGTTAGAATATGGTATCTATCTTTCTCTTTGTGACTCACCTCACTGTGTATGATAGGTTCTAGTATTGTTTGTAGACTTTTTGATGGCAGCTATTCTGACCTGTGTGAGATCGTGCTTCATTGCATTTCTCTGAAAATGAGTGATGCTGAGCATCTTTTCATGTATTTGTTAGCCATCTGTATGTCTTCTTTGGAGAAATGTCTGTTTAGTTCTTTAGCCCACTTTTTTATTGGGTCATTTATTTTTCTGGTATTGAGCTGCATGAGCTGCTTGTATGTTTTGGAGATTAATTCTTTTTTAGTTGTTTCATTTGCTATTATTTTCTCCCATTCTGAAGGCTGCCTTTTCACCTGGCTTATAGTTTCCTTTGTTGTGCAAAAGCTTTTAAGTTTAATTAGGTCCCATTTGTTTAGTTTTGTTTTTATTTCCAATACTCTGAAAGATGGGTCATATGTTTCCCTCTAAGAGTTTTAGAGCTTCTGGTCTTATATTTAGATCTTTAGTCCACTTTAAGTTTAATCCACTCTTGTGTGTGGTGTTAGTGTTCTGGTTTCATTTTTTTACACATGGTTGATCAGTTTCCCCAGCAACACTTGTTAAAGAGGTTGTCTTTTCTCCATTGTGTATTTTTGCCTCCTTTGTCAAAGATGAGGTGTCCATAGGTGCATGGATTTATCTTTGGGCTTTCTATTTTGTTCCATTGATTTATATTTCTGCCTTTGTGCCAGTTCCATACTGTCTTGATGGCTGTAGCTTTGTAGTATAGTCTGAAGTCAGCAAAGTTGATTCTTACAGTTCCATTCTTTTTTCTCACAACTGCTTTAGCTATTCGAGGTTTTTTGTGTTTCACATACGAATTGTGAAATTATTTGTTTCAGTTCTGTGAAAAATACCATCAATAGCTTAATACGGATTGCATTGAATCTATCAATTGCTTTGGGTAGTATAGTCGTTTTCACTATAAACAACCCAACCCATAAACATGGCATATTTCTCCATCTATTTGTGTTATATTTTATTATTTCACCAGTGTTTTATAGTTTTCATCTTTTGTTTCTTTAGGTAGATCTTATCCCTATTTTATTATTTTCATTGCAATGGTGAATGGGATTGTTTCCTTACTTTGTCTTTCTCTTTTTTCATTGCTAGTGTATAAGAATACAAGGTATTTTTGTATATTAATTTTATATCCTGCAACTTTACTATATCCATCAATTAGCTCTACTAATTTTCTGGTGGGGTCTTTAGAGTTTTCTATGCAGAGGATCATGTCATCTGCAAACAGTGAGAGTTTACTTCTTCTTTTCCAACTTGGGTTCCTTTTATGTCTTTTTCTTCTCTGACTGTTGTGGCCAAAACTTCCATAACTATGTTGAAGGGTAGTGGTGAGAGTGGGCATCCTTGCCTTTTTCCTGACTTTAGGGGAAATTCTTTCAATTTTTTGCCTTTGAGGATAATGTATGCTGTGGGTATGTCATATATGGCTTTTATGACATATGTCATATATGTCTTTCTTATGGCTTTTATGTCATATATGGCTATACCTGTTATGTTGAGGTATGTTGCTTCTTTCCCTGCTTTCTGGAACTTTTATCACAAATGGGTATTGGATTTTGTCAAAGACTTTCTACATCTATTGAGATAAACATATGCTTTTTATCTTTCAATTTTTCAATATGGTGTATCACATTGATTGATTTGTGAATAATGAAGAATCCTTCAAACCCTGGAATAAAGCCCTCTTGGTAATGAGGAATGATCTTTTTAATGTTGTTGGACTCTGCTAGAATTTTGTTGAGGATCTATGCATCAATGTTCATCATTATATTGGTCTGTAATTTTCTTTTTTTNCATGCATTGAATTTGCACTGATCATCTATTTTACATATAGTTATCTACATGTTTCAATGCTGTTCTCTCAAATCATCCAACCCTCACCTTCTCTCACATAGTCCAAAAGTCTGTTCTTTACCTCTGTGTCTCTTTTGCTGTTTCACATTGTTATTGTCTTTCTAAATTCCATATATATGCATTAATATACTATACTGGTGTTTCTCTTTCTGATTTACTTCACTTTGTATAATGGGCTCCAGTTTCATTGACCTCATTAGAACTGACTCAAATGCATTCTTTCTTAAGCTGAGTAATATTCCATTGTATATATGTACCATAACTTGCTTATCCATTCGTCTGCTGACAGACATCTAGGTTGCTTCCATGTCCTAGTTATTATAAGCAGTGCTGCAATGAACATTGGGGTATATGTATATCTTTTAATTTTGGTTTCCTTGATGTGTATGGCCTGCAGTGGGATTGCTAGGTTGTATGGCAGTTCTATCTCCAATTTTTAAAGGAATTTCCACACTGTTCTCCATAGTGGCTGAACTAGTTTGCATTCCCACCAACAGTGGAAGAGGGTTCCCTATTCTCCACATCCTCTCCAGCATCTATTGTTTGTAGACTTTTAAAAATAATTTATTATTTTATTGAAGGATATTTGCTTTACAGAATTTTGCTGTTTTCTGTCAAACCTCAACATGAATCAGCCATAGGTATACATATATCCCCTCCCTTTTAAACCTCCTCCCATCTTCCTCCCCTTCCCACCCCCCTAGGTTGATACAGAGCCCCTGTTTGAATTTTCTGAGCAGTACAGCAAATTCCTGTTGGCTATCTATTTTACATATGGTAATGTAAGTTCCCATGTTATTCTTTCCTTACATTTCACCCTCTCTTCCCTTCTCCCCATGTCCATAAGTCTATTCTCTATGTCTGTTTCTCCACTGCTGCCTGGTATATAAATTCTTTAGTACCATTTTTCTAGATTCCGTATATGTGTGTTAGAATATGGTATCTATCTTTCTCTTTGTGACTCACCTCACTGTGTATGATAGGTTCTAGTATTGTTTGTAGACTTTTTGATGGCAGCTATTCTGACCTGTGTGAGATGGTGCTTCATTGCATTTCTCTGAAAATGAGTGATGCTGAGCATCTTTTCATGTATTTGTTAGCCATCTGTATGTCTTCTTTGGAGAAATGTCTGTTTAGTTCTTTAGCCCACTTTTTTATTGGGTCATTTATTTTTCTGGTATTGAGCTGCATGAGCTGCTTGTATGTTTTGGAGATTAATTCTTTTTTAGTTGTTTCATTTGCTATTATTTTCTCCCATTCTGAAGGCTGCCTTTTCACCTGGCTTATAGTTTCCTTTGTTGTGCAAAAGCTTTTAAGTTTAATTAGGTCCCATTTGTTTAGTTTTGTTTTTATTTCCAATACTCTGAAAGATGGGTCATATGTTTCCCTCTAAGAGTTTTAGAGCTTCTGGTCTTATATTTAGATCTTTAGTCCACTTTAAGTTTAATCCACTCTTGTGTGTGGTGTTAGTGTTCTGGTTTCATTTTTTTACACATGGTTGATCAGTTTCCCCAGCAACACTTGTTAAAGAGGTTGTCTTTTCTCCATTGTGTATTTTTGCCTCCTTTGTCAAAGATGAGGTGTCCATAGGTGCATGGATTTATCTTTGGGCTTTCTATTTTGTTCCATTGATTTATATTTCTGCCTTTGTGCCAGTTCCATACTGTCTTGATGGCTGTAGCTTTGTAGTATAGTCTGAAGTCAGCAAAGTTGATTCTTACAGTTCCATTCTTTTTTCTCACAACTGCTTTAGCTATTCGAGGTTTTTTGTGTTTCACATACGAATTGTGAAATTATTTGTTTCAGTTCTGTGAAAAATACCATCAATAGCTTAATACGGATTGCATTGAATCTATCAATTGCTTTGGGTAGTATAGTCGTTTTCACTATAAACAACCCAACCCATAAACATGGCATATTTCTCCATCTATTTGTGTTATATTTTATTATTTCACCAGTGTTTTATAGTTTTCATCTTTTGTTTCTTTAGGTAGATCTTATCCCTATTTTATTATTTTCATTGCAATGGTGAATGGGATTGTTTCCTTACTTTGTCTTTCTCTTTTTTCATTGCTAGTGTATAAGAATACAAGGTATTTTTGTATATTAATTTTATATCCTGCAACTTTACTATATCCATCAATTAGCTCTACTAATTTTCTGGTGGGGTCTTTAGAGTTTTCTATGCAGAGGATCATGTCATCTGCAAACAGTGAGAGTTTACTTCTTCTTTTCCAACTTGGGTTCCTTTTATGTCTTTTTCTTCTCTGACTGTTGTGGCCAAAACTTCCATAACTATGTTGAAGGGTAGTGGTGAGAGTGGGCATCCTTGCCTTTTTCCTGACTTTAGGGGAAATTCTTTCAATTTTTTGCCTTTGAGGATAATGTATGCTGTGGGTATGTCATATATGGCTTTTATGACATATGTCATATATGTCTTTCTTATGGCTTTTATGTCATATATGGCTATACCTGTTATGTTGAGGTATGTTGCTTCTTTCCCTGCTTTCTGGAACTTTTATCACAAATGGGTATTGGATTTTGTCAAAGACTTTCTACATCTATTGAGATAAACATATGCTTTTTATCTTTCAATTTTTCAATATGGTGTATCACATTGATTGATTTGTGAATAATGAAGAATCCTTCAAACCCTGGAATAAAGCCCTCTTGGTAATGAGGAATGATCTTTTTAATGTTGTTGGACTCTGCTAGAATTTTGTTGAGGATCTATGCATCAATGTTCATCATTATATTGGTCTGTAATTTTCTTTTTTTGTGGCATCTCTGTTTGATGGACGTGAGTTTGAGTGAACTCTGATGAATTGGTGATGGACTGAGAGGCTTGGCATGCTGCAATTCATGGGGTAGCAAAGAGTTGGACATGACTGAGTGACTGAACTGTTGTTTTAGATGTAAACTTAGGTTGTTTATTTGATGTTTCTCGAGGTAGGCTCATATTGCTATGAACCTCTCTCATAGCACTGCTTTTATTGAATCTCATATATTTTGGGTTGTTGTGCTTTAATTTTCATTTGTTTCTATGCATATTTTGATTTCCTTTTTTATTTCTTCCATGATTTGTTGTTTATCCAGAAGTTCGTTGTTTACCTTCCATATGCTTATATTTTTAATAGTTTTTTCTCCTGTTCAGTTCAGTTTAGCCACTCAGTTGTGTACAACTCCTTGTGACCCCATGGACTGCAGCACGCCAGGCCTCCCTGTCCAACTCCAGGAGCTTGCTCTAACTCATGGCCATCGAGTCAGTGATGCCATCCAATTATATCATCCTTTGTCATCCCCTTCTCATCCTGCCTTCAATCTTTTCCAGTGAGTCAGTTCTTCACATCAGGTGGCCAAAGTACTGGAGTTCCAACTTCAACATCAGTCCTTCCAATGAATATCAGGACTGATTTCCTTTAGGATGGACTGGTTGGATCTCCTTGCAGTCTAAGGGACTCTCAAGAGTCTTCTCTAACACCACAGTTCAAAAGCATCAATTCTTCAGCACTCAGCTTTCTTCACAGTCCAACTCTCACATCCATACATGACTACTGGAAAAAACATAGCCTTGACTAGCCGGACCTTTGTTGGTATAAAGTAATGTCTCTGCTTTTGAATATGCTATCTAGGTTGGTCATAACTTTTCTTCCAAGGAGTAAATTGTCTTTTAATTTCATGACTACAATCACCATCTGCAGTGATTTTGGAGCCCCCCAAAATAAAGTTTGACACTGCTTCCACTGTTTCCCCATCTATTTCCTATGAAGTGATGGGACCAGATACCATGGTCTTAGTTAGGTAAGGTTTTTTGGCCAAGTTAAATACACACACACATGCCCTCTAATCTGTAACTTGTTCCCTAAAAGAGCACATCAAACTGCATATTCCATGAGAATTTGTACCAGTGATATCAAACTTTAGGATCCTGAAGAATTAGCACAAAGACTTCAGCTGGCCCAAGCAGCCCCACAACTAGTTCTGGTTTTATTATGTACTTCAAACATCCCTCGCTCTCCTCCTACACCATTACTGGCTCTTATTACTTAAAAGACTCTGAATTGTTTAAATGGCAATATAATTGGCAAATCCTATATTAAGTTCCAATTACAATAGTCTCCCCTTTTTTAATTAATAAAATATTTCTTGATCTCCTATCATGTACAAGGTATGATGGCAGGTGTACAGAGGATATGGGAGGAAAGATGGAGAATAGCAAGGTCCCAGCTCTGCAGTCACTCATGACCTGCATGACTTTGACCTTATTAATAACCCTCACTGAACCTCTTAAAGGCTCAGAGAGAGATTAGCAAGAACAATGTTACAGGAGAATGAAAGTACATAGAAATCTTTGGATTAAAAGAGGTAGCAACCCAAGGCAGGATGTGCTAAGGCATGAGAGACAGAGGTTAGTGATCCAGAATGGGGAGAAGGGAGAAGGGTGAGAGGCTGCTGTTCCCTGAAGCAGCACAAGACCTCAGTGAGGGAGTCAGGGCTTGTGAGATGGGGCTGGAGCTGGTTCAATTAGAAAACATGGCGGGAACTTATAACACAATAGCTGACATTTATTGCACACAGCAACATGTACTTCACATGTAACATATTAATCAATTCTCACAAACTGCCTATGAAATGTTATCATCCTCATTTCAGGGTGAGGAAATTGGTGTAGAGTAGCAGGAGAGGGAAAGGTTTTCCAGGAAGTGGACCAGTTACTTGGAGCAAAGGGACAAGGCCATGGCTCAGTCCTGCCTGGTGCTGCGTTCATTCTCCTGTGAGCAAGTCTACTGAGAAGATAGCCTACGCTCTGAGCCTTCAATTGCACAGTGAGCTCCACCCTTCCTGAGTTTTAATTTTTTCAATAGTTTGAAAGTAGCATTTTGTATAGTGAGTTCTACCCTCTTACATCCTCTTCCTTTCAACATATGGAGCATAACAGTACTCAGTGTGTCCTAAGACGTTTTACCACAGTCCTTTGGTGATTTTATGGGAGAATGTCAGCATTTGACAATCACTTGCCACAGCATCTATTTGACCAAAGGCATAGCTCACTCTTCTGATAATTAGCTGGAAGATTTTGATCTTTTCAAAGAATAGACTGGGATTAAATTCTCAGAGACAAACATACAGCCCTCTGTGCATTCATGCATGAAGACTTTGAACAGTCTTTCTCCAACTTGGGAATTTTAAAAGCCCTAGGCTTTATGTGGGAGTTTAGTTAGAAGTTGAGATAGGAATTTCTTTAAGTATTGCAGATCCAAGCTTTTCCAAAGGTTAAAATGTCTTTAGCCAGATGATTTAGAAAAAATACTAATTGCATGCATGCTCAGTCACTTTAGTGGTGTCTGACTCTCTGCAACCCTATGGACTGTAGCCCACCAGGCTCCTCTGCCTATGGGATTCTCCAGGCAAGAATACTGGAGTGGGTTGCCCTGTCCTCCTCCAGGGGATCTTCCCTACCCAGGAATTAAACCTGGGTTTCCTGTGTTGGAGGCAGATTATTTATCACTGACCTGCCAGGGAAGCTCAAAATATTAATTAATTATAACATTATAGATAATAACTCTAAGCATATCCTATACCCTCATTTTAATTATATTAATTTTAAGCTTTCAAATTACTACTTCAGCAAAATTAAAAATAGATAATCTAAGAAACAAAGAATCCCTTGTTTTCTAGACAAATCTATATATTATTTTTGTACTCTAGTCTTCATATTCAGAGAAGGCAGTGGCACCCTACTCTTGCCTGGAAAATCCCACAGATGGAGGAGCCTGGTAGGCTGCAGTCCATGGGGTCACTAAGGATCAGACACGACTGAGCGACTTCACTTTCACTTTTCACTTTCATGCATTGGAGAAGGAAATGGCAACCCACTCCAGTGTTCTTGCCTGGAGAATCCCAGGGATGGGGGAGCCTGGTGGGCTGCCGTCTATGGGGTCACACAGAGTCGGACACAACTGAAGTGACTTGGCAGTCTTCATATCTGTTTCTATCCCACTGTCAAGTGCTAAAAAAAGATAGCTTAATTCAGGTAATCTTGAAGTCTGGTCAGTAAATCATATAAAAATTCATTTGTACTGAAGTGCCTATTGAGTCTTTCTTTCTGGATGGCTACTGGCTTAGAACTTTTTCTCTCCTTTCAAAGCATCTGTCTTCTCACAAAAATTGTGCGTAAGGGGGAAATTCTGGGAAGCATTTTCTGAGATATTCTAGGAGATGCAAGTCTGCAGTGTGTGCATGTAGTGGCCACAATCATGGTTTCTAAAGTCAAAAGTCTGGCCCCATACATCCAGATTAACTTCACCTCTGAGACAATTCATTCACATATGAATAGAAAAAAAAAAGGCATCTACATTCCAGAGCAATAAGTGAGATCAAGCACAATTCACATTAAAGTTATCTAGTATGAAAAGAAAATTAGAACAAGTTGTTTAAAAATATTTAGTACCATTTTCAACAGTAGGTGTCACTCTACTCTTAGTTCAGACCCTTGTGTTTCAAGAGTATTAGGGAATGAAAGTAGATGATAAAAGAATTCCCTTAGATACCTTACAACTAAACTGCATAGTTTTAGGTACAGCCTCAAAATTGTTGTTTGAGAGTTAAGAACAGACTTATTAAACACACACACACACACGTTGGGGGAGGGTTGGAAAGTGACCCCCCAGGTTTGTAGGTATCCACCATACTACTGGGGAGGAGTGGATAAATAGCTCCAGAAAGCATGAAGAGGCTGAGCCAAAGCAGAAAAGATGCCCTGTCTGGTGGTGAAAGTAAAGTCTGATGAAAAGAAAAAGTAAAGTCCAATGCTGTAATAAAGATTATTGCATAGGAACCTGGAATGTTAGGGCCATGAATCAAGGTAAACTGAACGTAGTCAGGCAGATAACAAGAGTGAACATCGACATTTTAGGAATCAGTGAACTAAAATGGATGGGAATGGGCTAATTTAATTCAGATGAACATTACATTTACTACTGTTGGCAAGAATCCCTTAAAAGGGATCAAGTAGCTGTCATAGTTTAAAAAAAAAAAAAAAAGAGTCTGAAATGCGTTACTTGGGTACAATCTCAAAAACAACAGCATGATCTTGGTTCATTTCTATGGCAAACCATTCAAATATCATAGTAATCCAAGTCTATGCCCCAACAACTAATGCCAAAGAAGCTGAAGTCAAACAGTTCTATGAAGACCTACAAGACCTTCTAGAACTAACACCAAAAGATGTTGTTTTCATCATAGGCAATTGAAATGCAAAAGTAGACAGTCAAGGGATACCTGGAGTAACAGGCAAGTTTGGCCTTGGAGTACAAAATGAAGAGGGGAAAGACTAACAGGAGTTTTTCCCAGAGAACACACAGGTCATAGCAAACACCCTTTTCAAACAACACAAGAAATGACTCTACACATGGGCACCAGATGGATCAATATTGAAATCAGATGGATTATATTCTTTGCAGCTGAAGATGGAAATGTTCTATACAGTGAGCAAAAACAAGACCTGGTGCTGACTGTGGCTCAGATCATAACCTCTTTATTGCAAAATTCAGACTTAAATAAAGAACATACGGAAATCCACTAGGCCATTCAGGTATAACCTACATCAAATTCTTTATGATTATATGGTGGAAGTGACAAAAAGATTCAAGGGATTAGATCTGAAAGACTGCCTGAAGAACTATGCATGGAGGTTAGTAATACTGCACAGGAGGTGGTGACCAGAACCATCCCAAGAAAAAGAAATGCAAGAAAACAAAATGGTGGTCTGAGTAAGCGTTACAAATAGCTGAGAAAAGATGTGNTGGCAGTCTTCATATCTGTTTCTATCCCACTGTCAAGTGCTAAAAAAAGATAGCTTAATTCAGGTAATCTTGAAGTCTGGTCAGTAAATCATATAAAAATTCATTTGTACTGAAGTGCCTATTGAGTCTTTCTTTCTGGATGGCTACTGGCTTAGAACTTTTTCTCTCCTTTCAAAGCATCTGTCTTCTCACAAAAATTGTGCGTAAGGGGGAAATTCTGGGAAGCATTTTCTGAGATATTCTAGAAGATGCAAGTCTGCAGTGTGTGCATGTAGTGGCCACAATCATGGTTTCTAAAGTCAAAAGTCTGGCCCCATACATCCAGATTAACTTCACCTCTGAGACAATTCATTCACATATGAATAGAAAAAAAAAAGGCATCTACATTCCAGAGCAATAAGTGAGATCAAGCACAATTCACATTAAAGTTATCTAGTATGAAAAGAAAATTAGAACAAGTTGTTTAAAAATATTTAGTACCATTTTCAACAGTAGGTGTCACTCTACTCTTAGTTCAGACCCTTGTGTTTCAAGAGTATTAGGGAATGAAAGTAGATGATAAAAGAATTCCCTTAGATACCTTACAACTAAACTGCATAGTTTTAGGTACAGCCTCAAAATTGTTGTTTGAGAGTTAAGAACAGACTTATTAAACACACACACACACACGTTGGGGGAGGGTTGGAAAGTGACCCCCCAGGTTTGTAGGTATCCACCATACTACTGGGGAGGAGTGGATAAATAGCTCCAGAAAGCATGAAGAGGCTGAGCCAAAGCAGAAAAGATGCCCTGTCTGGTGGTGAAAGTAAAGTCTGATGAAAAGAAAAAGTAAAGTCCAATGCTGTAATAAAGATTATTGCATAGGAACCTGGAATGTTAGGGCCATGAATCAAGGTAAACTGAACGTAGTCAGGCAGATAACAAGAGTGAACATCGACATTTTAGGAATCAGTGAACTAAAATGGATGGGAATGGGCTAATTTAATTCAGATGAACATTACATTTACTACTGTTGGCAAGAATCCCTTAAAAGGGATCAAGTAGCTGTCATAGTTTAAAAAAAAAAAAAAAAGAGTCTGAAATGCGTTACTTGGGTACAATCTCAAAAACAACAGCATGATCTTGGTTCATTTCTAAGGCAAACCATTCAAATATCATAGTAATCCAAGTCTATGCCCCAACAACTAATGCCAAAGAAGCTGAAGTCAAACAGTTCTATGAAGACCTACAAGACCTTCTAGAACTAACACCAAAAGATGTTGTTTTCATCATAGGCAATTGAAATGCAAAAGTAGACAGTCAAGGGATACCTGGAGTAACAGGCAAGTTTGGCCTTGGAGTACAAAATGAAGAGGGGAAAGACTAACAGGAGTTTTTCCCAGAGAACACACAGGTCATAGCAAACACCCTTTTCAAACAACACAAGAAATGACTCTACACATGGGCACCAGATGGATCAATATTGAAATCAGATGGATTATATTCTTTGCAGCTGAAGATGGAAATGTTCTATACAGTGAGCAAAAACAAGACCTGGTGCTGACTGTGGCTCAGATCATAACCTCTTTATTGCAAAATTCAGACTTAAATAAAGAACATACGGAAATCCACTAGGCCATTCAGGTATAACCTACATCAAATTCTTTATGATTATATGGTGGAAGTGACAAAAAGATTCAAGGGATTAGATCTGAAAGACTGCCTGAAGAACTATGCATGGAGGTTAGTAATACTGCACAGGAGGTGGTGACCAGAACCATCCCAAGAAAAAGAAATGCAAGAAAACAAAATGGTGGTCTGAGTAAGCGTTACAAATAGCTGAGAAAAGATGTGAAAGGCAAAGGAGAAAGGGAAAGATAGACCCAACTGAATGCAGAGTTCCAGAGAATACCAAGAAGAGATAAGAAAGCCTTAAGTG
Organism: Raphicerus campestris; assembly: GCA_006410735.1. Classification (NCBI taxonomy): domain Eukaryota; kingdom Metazoa; phylum Chordata; class Mammalia; order Artiodactyla; family Bovidae; genus Raphicerus; species Raphicerus campestris. The sequence goes on along the minus strand of SJYW01001745.1, from coordinate 532,362 downwards.
AACAATGCAAAGAAACAGAAGAAAACAATAGAATGGGAAAGATGAGAGATCTCAAGAAAATTTGAGATACCAAGGGAACATTTCATGCAAAGATGGGCATGATAAAGGCAGAAATGCTAGGGACCTAACAGAAGCAGAAGAGATTAAGAAGAGGTGGCAAGAATACACCCAAGTGTACAAAAAAGGTCTTAATGATCCAGATAACCACTATCGTGTGGTTACAAATCTAGAGCTGGACATCCTGGAATGTGAAGTCAAGTGGGCACTACTACCAACAAAGCTAGTGTGGGTGACTGAATTCCAGCTATTTCAAATCCTAAGATGTTGCTCTTTAAGTGTTGCACTCAATATGTCAGTAAATCTGGAAAACTCAGCAGTGGCCACAGGACTGGAAAAGGTTAGTTTTCATTACATTCTCAAAGGGCAATGCCAAAGATTGTTCAAACTACCATATAATTGCGCTCATTTCACATTTCAGGAAGATAAAGCTCAAAATCCTTCAAGCTAGGCTTCAATAGTACATGAAACAAAAACTTCCGGATGTACAAACTGGCTTTAGAAAAGGCAGAAGAACCAGAGATCAAATTGTCAACAACTGCTGGATCATAGAAAAAGCAAGAGAATTCCAGAAAGACATCTACCGTTTTATTGACTATGCCAAAGCCTTTGTGTGGATCACAACAAACCATGGAAAATTCTTCAAGATATGGGAATACCAGACCACCTGACCTGCCTCCTGAGAAATCTGTAGGCAGGTCAAGAAGCAACAGAACTGGATATGGAATAACCAACCAGTTCAAAATTGGGAAAGAAGTACATTAAGTTGTATATTGCTACTCTACTTATTGTTTAACTTACACGGAGAGTACATCACATGCAGTGCCAGGCTGGATGAATCACAAGCTAGCATCAAGATTTCTGGGAAAAATATCAACAACCTCAGATGGCTCAGAGGTTAAAACGTCCGCCTGCAATGCAGGAGACCTGGGTTCAATCCCTGGGTTGGGAAGATGCCCTGGAGAAGGAAATGCCAAACCACTCCAATATTCTTGCCTGGAGAATCCCTTGGATGAAGGAGCTTGGTGGGCTACAGTCCATGGGGTCTCAAAGAGTTGGACACGACTGAGTGATTTCACTTTCACTTTCAGATATGTAGATAATACCAATTCAATGGCAAAGTGAAGAGAAACTAAAGAGCCTCCTGATGAAGATGAAAGAGCTGAGTGAAATGGCTGACTTAAAACTCACATTCAAAAAACTAAGATTAACGGCATCCAGTCCCACAACTTCATGGCAAATACAAGGGGAAACAATGGAAACAGTGACACTTTTATTTTCTTGGGTTTCAAAGTCACTCTGGACGGTGACTGTAGTCATGAAATTAAAAGAGGCTTGTTCTTTGGTAGAAAAGTTATGACACACCAAGACAGCATATTAGAAAGCAGAGACATTACTTTGTGGACAAAGGTCCATCTAGTCAAGGCTATGGTTTTTCCAGTAGTTATGTATGGATGTAAGAGTTGAACCATAAATAAGGCTGAGTGCTAAAGAAATGATGCTTTCGACTGTGGTGTTGAAGACTCTTTTGAGTCTCTTGGACAGCAAGGTCAAACTGGTTAACCCTAATGGAAACTAACCCTGAATATTCATCAGGACTGATGCTGAAGCTCCAATACGTTGGCCACCTGATGTGAAGAGCCGACTCGTTGGAAAAGATCTTGATGCTGGAAAAGACTGAAGGCGGGAGAAGGGAACAACAAAGGATGAGATGATTGGATGGCATCATTTACTCAACGGACATGATTTGAGCAAACTCCATGAGATGATGAAGGGCAGGGAAGCCTGGCATGCTGCAGTCCATGGTGTTACAGAGTGGGACACGACGTAGCAACCAAACAACAGCCAGAGTCTCAGCTGTAACTTTCTCAGTCCTTATTTAAACCTCTTTACTGTATTTAAAAAAAAAAAAAAAGGTGTATGTGTGCTCAGTCATGTGACTCTTTGTGACCCCATGGACTGTAACCCACCTCACTATTCTGTCCATGGGCTTTCTCAGGCAAGAGTACTGGAATGAGCTGCCATTTCCTTTTCCTGGGGATGTCTCCAACCCAGGGATTGAACCCATGTCTCCTGCACTGGCAGGAGAATTTTTTTTCCACTGGGCTACCTACTTGAAATTAAGTCAGCCCTATAAAGTTTGACTCTATTCTTCCATCTGTATTTTTTTTAAGTGGAGTAAAGAGCTGTTTCAATATCCTCCATTTTATTAGGTCAACAGAATTTCCTACAATAGCCTGATAAATACATGTTGAAACTCAAAAAGTTTAAGAAATGAAGCACTTAAAAAGACAAAACTATTCCTTTTGTTACAAAACAATAATTTAGTGATTTTTATACTTTTCCTAATAAGAATAAAAGGTGACAAATGATGTTTTAAATTGGAAATAGAATAATCAAACAAAATCACATTTATTTCAATAGCTACAAGTGCAAATACAGCAAGCCAGTACACAGTTTCAGAACACTGCTTTAAGTATAAAGAAAACTTGATATACAAAAATGAAAGGGTAAATAGCAGAAAAAAAGCTCAATTTTTAAAAAAAGTTCAAGTAACTTGAAAACCTGTAGACTAAAATAGTCTTACATCAATTCATAAATGCCTTAATTTATAGATAACAGTGGTACATTGTAATAAAAAAGGACTTTCCAAAGAGTCACTTTAAACTGGTCAGCTCCAGATAAGAAATTCCTGGCACTGGCTATTCTGGATTCGGCACTCACTCATACTGTACAGACTGGTATAGTTCAATCCATAGCATTTGATTTTTATGCAAATTCCAAAAAGGTATTTAAAGTTCAACCGGAGGCCAACACCATTAGCAAGAGTTCCTGAAATGGCCACTATATATTTAAAAGGTTTAAAGACCAATTTGGCTTCACGCCTATGGTACAATGTTGGGGGAAAGACTTCAATTAATACTCCTTCAATTACTTAAATCCTTTTTGTAAGTTAGCAAAATGGCCCTTAAAACTTCCTCAGGAAAACTGTATTTAAATATATGAAAGCTCCCACTAGGAAATTAATTAAAAGTTGTTAATATTCTTTTTAATCACTTAGTGGCCAAGTGATATGTATATTTCTGCTCCCCAGAAGCAATGTTAGCTACTAGCTTCAATTCAGGAAATGCATATTTTCTGGAAGGTTTATATGAGATGCTTATTCAGTCTTTTTCTGAACTTTCTTCATCTTTTCATTGTAGGCATTAAATTGAGAGTCTGTTCCAAAAATTCTGTCCCACCATGTAAATGTTGAAGCATAGTTTCCAATGAAGTTCATGTGGTGGAAATCGTGATGCCGAGAACCAGCATAAAAAGGAATGAGATTTAAAGGGTTGAGAGGAATGTCATAACCACTGAAATGAAAATGATAAAGATTATTAAGGAAGTAAATAGACCATCAATAATCAACTTGTTAATTGACCATAATATGCTTGTTAACCATTCAAATAACATTCCACTGTACCTAAGTCACTTATTTCTGACATGTTTATAAAAGTTCACAGCAAATGGTACATACTCTAGAAACCACTTTCAGCAATTAAAGAAAAACTTGAACAATTTATAAAATTTAATATTACTATTACAATCAGGAGATGAAGGAAGGATTATAGTAATGAATTCTTAGACAGATTTTCATGAATTTTTTCTGTTTTAGAGGAATCTGCTTACCAAAGTTTGTAACACTCATAATACTACATATGTCTTTTAGGAAAAGTTATACAAAATTAATACCAAGCATTACAAAGGTTAAATCTGAGGATTAGTGTTTTGCAACTTCTTTTTAGAGTACCTGTCTTTATNTTAGAGGAATCTGCTTACCAAAGTTTGTAACACTCATAATACTACATATGTCTTTTAGGAAAAGTTATACAAAATTAATACCAAGCATTACAAAGGTTAAATCTGAGGATTAGTGTTTTGCAACTTCTTTTTAGAGTACCTGTCTTTATTTCTAATTACAAGTCTAAAATCTGGTATCTACAATTATACCAGTCTGAATCACCCCAATCCTTCCCTCCCTTGAGCAGGCTGAGAAGGAAGGAAATAGAAAGGGGCAATGGAAAGAAAGAAAGAAGGACACATCATCTACCACTTCTCTGCCTAAGACTAGAAGCATTAATTTTGCTATTTTAATGATTCAGAAATAATTTCTAGAACTTCATATTCTGCTTTCACAGATGAAATAAAAGCTCCCTCCAAAATTCAAAAAATATATAATCATGTTTAAATAATGAATTAGGGTATTATATTAGGCATTTGAAAAGGAATTAGATAGAAATAATTTACAAAAAAATGCCTTCTAATCAATACAAAGAAAGCATGTGAAATATGCACATAATATTTGTCAGTGGTGGGCAGAAATGTACAGAAGTGTTCTATTTGGTGAAGGCTGGATGTTTCAGTATTTTTTTTCANGAATTAGATAGAAATAATTTACAAAAAAATGCCTTCTAATCAATACAAAGAAAGCATGTGAAATATGCACATAATATTTGTCAGTGGTGGGCAGAAATGTACAGAAGTGTTCTATTTGGTGAAGGCTGGATGTTTCAGTATTTTTTTTCAAGTAAGGGTTAACTTTAGGGTCATTACAGAAGAATAAAATAATTGCTGGCCTGAATTATACTATTTAACCGAATTTTTTAGTATAACCACAAATATATTTCTTTCAACAGTGTTTCAGGAACATTAAACTTACTTTTCAAGCAAGGCATGAAATCCAAAAGCCAGAAAAAAAAAAAATGATAGATTTTACTATATAAAAATTTAAAACTTCAGCACTGCAAAAGAACCATCAAGAATTAAAACTGAAATGACAGATGGGAGAGAAAATATTTACAACATATATAACAAAGTTACCTACTTTGTAATTTCATGTAACAACCATGAAATTAAAAGATGCTTGCTCCTTGGAAGAAAAGCTATGACAAACCTAGATGGCATATTAAAAAGCAGAGACATTACTTTGCCAACTAAGGTCCACCTAGTAGTCAAAGCAATGATTTCACCAGTAGTCATGTATGGACATGAGTGTTGGACCGTAAAGAAAGCTGAGCACTGAAGAACTGATGCTTTTGAACTGAGGTGTTGCAGAAGACTCTTGAGAATCCCTTAGACTACAAGGAGATCAACCAGTCAATCCTAAAAGCAGTCAGTCCTGAATATTCAATGGAAGGACTGATGCTGAAGCTCCAATACTTTGGCCACCTGATTCAAGAACTGACTCCGTAGAAAAGACTCTGATGCTGGGAAAAATTGAAGGTAGGAGGAGAAGGGGATGACAGAGGATGAGGTGGTTGGATGGCATCACCCACTTGATGGACATGAGTTTGAGCAAGCTCCGGAAGCTGGTGATGGACAGGGAAGCCTGGCATGCTGCAGTCCATGGGGTTGCAAAGAGTCAGACATGACTGAGAGACCAAACTGAACTGAACTGAACCAAGCTTACACATAAACCAAAATGTTATAAAGTCTCCCTGGTGGCTCAGGCAGTAAAGAATCTGCCTGCAATGCAGGAGAGACCTAGGTTCAATTTCTGTGTTGAGAAGATTCCCTGGAGAAGGGAATGGCTACCCACTCCATTCCTCAGTATTCTTGCCTGGAGAATTTCATGGACCAAGGAGACTGATGGGCTACACAGCATGGGGTCACAAAGAGTAGGACACAACAGAGTGACTAACACTTTCGCTTTTTCATAACAGGTTATAAAACATATAACCTAACAAAAAGTAGGCAAGTGATATAAAATGCTAATTCAAAGAAAAAAATAACTGTTGTCAACAAGCACACAGGTGTGCAGCCTCACCAGTCCCTGAGGAATGCAGATCACAACCCTGAAGGTTCTCTGCTCTCCTAATAACCAAGATTAATGAGATTTTCATGTCCAGGCTGGAAAAGGTATCAGAAGCAGGGAAAGCATTCTTGCCGGCTCCTGCTGGGCATGTAAAGAGGGGCCCTTTGGAGGGCAGTTTTGCAGCATTTCCAAAATTTCGTTTCGTTTTCCCAAATAATACATGAATATAGTCTCACCATAAAAATGACAACAGTTATAGACAAGAATACAAAAAAAAGAGTCTATTATTTGAACTTTTCCCCAATGATTATATTCACCTGTTTTCTTAAAAACAGTAACATTAACAAGGTTTAACTTCTCCTACTGTTAGTCTACTTAGAAAAGATAATCTATGACAATGACTACGAGTGTGTAAAATGGGTGAAAGTGGTCAAAGGTATGAACCTCCAATTGTAAGATAACTAAGCCTTGGGCATATAATGAACAGCATAGAGGCTGAAGTCAACAGTCCTGTGAATTTGAAAGTTGCAAAGAGAGTAAATCTTAAAAAGTTCTCATCACACACACATAAAAAAATTGTAACAATGTATAAAGATGGATCAGCAATATATATATCAAATCATTACACTGTATACCTAAAACACAATATGTCAATTACATCTCAATTAAAAAAAAATAAGAAAGATAATCTATGACCAAGAAAGGATATTTTATGATACCTTCTACCTGAATAGAAATCAAACCTTACCTATGGACATCAATAGTCTCTATCAAACGAACAGTCACCCAGGCCCAAAGTAGAATAACATGATCACATAAAAGCATGATTCCAATGAAAAATCCAGTTCCAAGAATTATGGTTTCCAGAGGATGTGCATATTCAGCTTCCATTCCAAATGGAGCCTAAAATAAGTAAGAATTGCTTAATATATTGTGATGGTTAATTTTATGCTTGAACTTATCTAGGCCATGGTGTCCAATTGCTTGGTCAAACACCAGTCTAGATTTGGTTTGAAGGTCTATTTTAGATGTGATCAATATTTAATATTTAAATCGGTAAAGAGGATCCTCTATAATGCAGGTGGGCTTCACTCAATCAGCTAAAGGCTTTAAAAGCAAAGACTGAGGCTTCCCAAAGAAAGAAGAAACACTTAAAACTACAGTACAGAAAACCTGTGTGCTTTCTAGCCTGTTGCCCATAGGAATTCAGACTCAGGCCTGCAACATCAAGTCTCTCCTGCATTTCCAGTTAGCTGCCCTATAGATTTCAGATTTGCCAGCCCCCACAACTGCAGGAGCCAGTTCCTTAAAATAAATCTGTGTGTATGTATCTCCTATTGATTCTTTGAAGAACCCTGACTAATATATACATGTATTTTTTTTAATTTATTTTTTTATATTCTTTTTTTTTCATTTCTTACATGATAGTATACATGTTTCAATGCCATTCTCCCAAATCATCCCACTCTCTCCCTTTCCCACAGAGTCCAAAAGTCTGTTCTTTACATCTGTGTCTCTTTTGCTGTCTTGCATACAGGGTTATCATTACCATCTTTCTAAATTTATTTGTGCATATCATTTTATAAAACTATACCCTTTCTATATGTTATGATAATACAGTCATCCCTCAGTATTCTAAAGGGATTGTTTCAAGGACCCCCATGGACACCAAACTTTAATAAAAAGGCATTATTTGGCAGTATTTGCACATAACCCATGTACATTCTCCCATATACATCATCTATAGATTACTTACAAGACCTAATACAATATAAATGCTATGTAATTGTGTAATTGTTGTGAACACAATTTAAATGTTATGTAAACAGTTGCTCATTCAAGGCAAATTCAAGTTTTGCCTTTAGGAACTTTCTGAAATTTTTTCCCCAAATATTTTCAATGAGGGTTTCCAGAGGATGTGCATATTCAGTTGGTTGAATTCATGGATTCAGAACCCATAGATATTAAGGGTGAACTGTATATCTAGTCATACCTATATAAACATTAACAGTAATTCTCAATAAAGATATCTCTCTGTTTTCACCAAATATTAAAAGGCCTAGGGATGTCCTTAATATGATCTATTTTAATGGTTTGAAATAAAGGCATCAAAACAACTGGCTTGAATTCTACATTTGGTTTATGCACCTGAATTTGTTCTGCCAAGAAAGGGATATTTGATTTATCATATCTGGTAATCAGGATCAATGTAGAACATACCAATGAAACAAATCTGACAAANCAGTTCCAAGAATTATGGTTTCCAGAGGATGTGCATATTCAGCTTCCATTCCAAATGGAGCCTAAAATAAGTAAGAATTGCTTAATATATTGTGATGGTTAATTTTATGCTTGAACTTATCTAGGCCATGGTGTCCAATTGCTTGGTCAAACACCAGTCTAGATTTGGTTTGAAGGTCTATTTTAGATGTGATCAATATTTAATATTTAAATCGGTAAAGAGGATCCTCTATAATGCAGGTGGGCTTCACTCAATCAGCTAAAGGCTTTAAAAGCAAAGACTGAGGCTTCCCAAAGAAAGAAGAAACACTTAAAACTACAGTACAGAAAACCTGTGTGCTTTCTAGCCTGTTGCCCATAGGAATTCAGACTCAGGCCTGCAACATCAAGTCTCTCCTGCATTTCCAGTTAGCTGCCCTATAGATTTCAGATTTGCCAGCCCCCACAACTGCAGGAGCCAGTTCCTTAAAATAAATCTGTGTGTATGTATCTCCTATTGATTCTTTGAAGAACCCTGACTAATATATACATGTATTTTTTTTAATTTATTTTTTTATATTCTTTTTTTTTCATTTCTTACATGATAGTATACATGTTTCAATGCCATTCTCCCAAATCATCCCACTCTCTCCCTTTCCCACAGAGTCCAAAAGTCTGTTCTTTACATCTGTGTCTCTTTTGCTGTCTTGCATACAGGGTTATCATTACCATCTTTCTAAATTTATTTGTGCATATCATTTTATAAAACTATACCCTTTCTATATGTTATGATAATACAGTCATCCCTCAGTATTCTAAAGGGATTGTTTCAAGGACCCCCATGGACACCAAACTTTAATAAAAAGGCATTATTTGGCAGTATTTGCACATAACCCATGTACATTCTCCCATATACATCATCTATAGATTACTTACAAGACCTAATACAATATAAATGCTATGTAATTGTGTAATTGTTGTGAACACAATTTAAATGTTATGTAAACAGTTGCTCATTCAAGGCAAATTCAAGTTTTGCCTTTAGGAACTTTCTGAAATTTTTTCCCCAAATATTTTCAATGAGGGTTTCCAGAGGATGTGCATATTCAGCTGGTTGAATTCATGGATTCAGAACCCATAGATATTAAGGGTGAACTGTATATCTAGTCATACCTATATAAACATTAACAGTAATTCTCAATAAAGATATCTCTCTGTTTTCACCAAATATTAAAAGGCCTAGGGATGTCCTTAATATGATCTATTTTAATGGTTTGAAATAAAGGCATCAAAACAACTGGCTTGAATTCTACATTTGGTTTATGCACCTGAATTTGTTCTGCCAAGAAAGGGATATTTGATTTATCATATCTGGTAATCAGGATCAATGTAGAACATACCAATGAAACAAATCTGACAAAGCTAACTACAAAACAGTTCTCATTAAAAAAAAAAAAAAAAAAAAAATCCCTGTTTTGCGGGAAGAAGTTAGCAATGAGGTGGAAAAGCATTAAAGCTAAGTTGAAAACTGTTTTAAAAATTTAATGATTCAAGGTGTTGTTTTGGGATCTCACTTAAATGATCATAACAGCATCAGAGCCTCCATCGAACTGCCAGGTACTCAGCTGTGTGAGTACAGTGCTCTGAACCAAAATATAGAAATGAACATTTTCCTTTCAGGCCTCAATTTACCATGAAATTAGGATACTAGAAAAAATCTGTAGAACTAGCTTTGTGTTCATGTTTATGTGTGTGTGTATTCTAAACAATCATGCCCAAGGAAAATGAACACATCACTGACAACTTTTTTAAGTTCAGATTCTTTAAAAAAATAACATTTTTGCCTCAAAGAGTAAAAAAAGATAATTCTAACATACCTGAAACTCATGATGAATTTTATGAATATATTTATATATTCTTTTGTGATGTAAAAGCCTATGTAAGAAATAGTGCCAAGTATCCTCGATCACTGCACAGCCAAAACATCTTGCCAAAAGCATGTACCTTTAAGATGAAAATACCGTAATGAGGATACAATAACTTACTAAAACAATCTAGACTTTTACCTAGGATCACTGCCGGATACTGCATAAAATCAAATACTATCTTGATTTAACTGATTATATTGATCAAAAAATTCTCAAAACAATACATATAGATACAAGCTAGATATATGATACCACCTGAAGAAGGGTTAAAGAGGCTGACCACCATACCAATCCTAATTAAATTTTAAAAAAAAGTTATAAAATCAGAGCTATGAAGCAAAACTCAAAATTTCTAGGCAAAGAGCAACACTAATAAAGGACTTACTACTCTTAATAGTAAAATCACTTTCTTCTGCCAAAGAGAAGCATGTAAGTGCAACGGGCAAAAATATTTTATTTATACAGGAACAAATACACAAATTTTCTTATATGTTGCATATACAGTAATAGGAAAAGCACATATCTATATATTGTACATCTGTTCAGGTTTAGTCAGAACAGAAAGCTAGAATACAAAAATTATTTGAACATAAATATTTATGCTAGATTTATGTGTGTGTGTGTGTGTGTCTCTATATGGACACAATTTTTATAAACTTTACACTCATTTTTTTCATTTGTTTTAGACTTAAAATATATTTTTTCTTGATATAAGCCTCTGTATCCTGTACATAATCATATAACTTCTGTTATAAGAAACTTCTGATGTAAGAAACTCACTCTCTAATAAAGATATTAAAATACAGAAACACATAAAAATGGGAACATTTCAAGTTTCTACTATAGTTTTCTATATTATTTACTTCAAAGTTAAGAACAAACATTAACCAAATGAAGAAAGAAGGTAATACTAAAGATATTTTAATTGGATGATAAACCATAACTGAGTATAAAAATCAAAACTTTACATACCATCTTGGCATTGTTTCCCAATCATAGGGAATACTGAAATACTCTGTAAAATAATAAGTTCCACAAATCAACGGAAGCTGGATACAAAAGTGATTAAAGAGAAGCACTTTAAAACATTTCCATTGGTTTTCCCATGTTTCTGGTTTATCCTATGGAGAAAAAAATTAAAACATTTAGTATTAGCCTCTGCTATCAGAAGTTTCACCTGAAAACTAAAAATAAATTCTTAGCTTTTTCTCTAATGTCTATATGGGACCTGAAATTTATGTTATTTAATTAATCCTATGTTATGTAGATTCTGTATTTTAATTGCTAAGTTACAGTAACTAAGGCCCAGGAACTATAACACTCACCCCTAACATTCTAAATTCTTCACAACTATTATCACTACTATAAACAGATGAAGAAATTGTCAAAACTCAGGCCCAGGCATAATAGTCCAAATGATCTTTAAGCAACACTACAGAGCAAACCAAAGCAACACTACAGAATAAGTAAGTCCTGTTTTTGCTGCCCACGGATCATTTACTTTTATCGGGAATTCCAGAGATGAAGACGTGTGTCATGTTACAATCACAGCTGAGTTCTCCCAATTGCTGAGGGAGCTATACACACAGCATTGAAAGCCTTACTACACAGACAGGCAACACCATTCAGTGGTTTTCATTCCCAGAAATAAGTGCATTTTTCTTCATACACATTGACAGAATTAGAAACTCTCTGAGCTGAAAGAACTCCAGAAACAAATGTGTCCCGTGGTTCCCGAAGAATGGAGAGCTACTGGCCACAGATGAAGTTCACAGATTAAAGTCAAATGAGGAAGTGATCAATGTAGAGAAATGTTCACAAAACCCCATCAGGATTATCAACTTGCTCAGCAAGCCATAACGAAAAGTGAATATGTATTCAATTCAAAGGGCTGTACTTAGTTAAGAAGTGCTTTTGGTTTTACAAAAAAAATAGTAAATAATAAATAGTTTTTGCTCTTTTAAATGCCCTTGCCCCTAAATTCAGAAATCTGCAAAGGAAACGACTGACCTCAGCAGAGGCCCAGAGGTCAACCATCTTGCCCAGGATCACAAAGGCAGTTATTAGCAGAACTTGGGACTAACTAAAATCTCGGGTTCCAGTATTGTTCCTGAAATTCTTTGGAAGAGGTTCCTTCCCNATTTAGTATTAGCCTCTGCTATCAGAAGTTTCACCTGAAAACTAAAAATAAATTCTTAGCTTTTTCTCTAATGTCTATATGGGACCTGAAATTTATGTTATTTAATTAATCCTATGTTATGTAGATTCTGTATTTTAATTGCTAAGTTACAGTAACTAAGGCCCAGGAACTATAACACTCACCCCTAACATTCTAAATTCTTCACAACTATTATCACTACTATAAACAGATGAAGAAATTGTCAAAACTCAGGCCCAGGCATAATAGTCCAAATGATCTTTAAGCAACACTACAGAGCAAACCAAAGCAACACTACAGAATAAGTAAGTCCTGTTTTTGCTGCCCACGGATCATTTACTTTTATCGGGAATTCCAGAGATGAAGACGTGTGTCATGTTACAATCACAGCTGAGTTCTCCCAATTGCTGAGGGAGCTATACACACAGCATTGAAAGCCTTACTACACAGACAGGCAACACCATTCAGTGGTTTTCATTCCCAGAAATAAGTGCATTTTTCTTCATACACATTGACAGAATTAGAAACTCTCTGAGCTGAAAGAACTCCAGAAACAAATGTGTCCCGTGGTTCCCGAAGAATGGAGAGCTACTGGCCACAGATGAAGTTCACAGATTAAAGTCAAATGAGGAAGTGATCAATGTAGAGAAATGTTCACAAAACCCCATCAGGATTATCAACTTGCTCAGCAAGCCATAACGAAAAGTGAATATGTATTCAATTCAAAGGGCTGTACTTAGTTAAGAAGTGCTTTTGGTTTTACAAAAAAAATAGTAAATAATAAATAGTTTTTGCTCTTTTAAATGCCCTTGCCCCTAAATTCAGAAATCTGCAAAGGAAACGACTGACCTCAGCAGAGGCCCAGAGGTCAACCATCTTGCCCAGGATCACAAAGGCAGTTATTAGCAGAACTTGGGACTAACTAAAATCTCGGGTTCCAGTATTGTTCCTGAAATTCTTTGGAAGAGGTTCCTTCCCTGACAAAAAAGGAAGAGTTCAACTGGTAATCAGTCAGAGTTGGTTCTAACCTCAGGGTCTCTGTGAAGCTCACATCTCAGTCTCAACAATAAAATGAAGGAATTAGGCAAGATTACTTTATAACTGTCTATTTCTGCTCTGAGCATGATCTGACCTTGCTCCTCTGAACTTCCAGTCTGTGACTGGGGACAAAATAAATCAAAGATTCTGGCTTGGGTGGGAAAAGCCACTCTTGTCTCCAAAGAACTATGTTTAACTAACTTCTTGGCTAGAATCTAATATTGATGTAGCTGTAGAAATTAACAGAAAAAGAAATCAGTTATAACTTAAAAAAAAACCCACCACGATTTACTATTTATGACGGTCACAGATTTCAGAAAGAATGTTTTTAATGTATAAATCTTTGAGGAAAATTCCTAGAGAATTATTAAGATGTACGACATAAAGAAAAAAAAAATCCTGCAAGGTCTAGTTCTTTACTTTCACAGAAGTATCACCCCTCCCCCTAGCAAGCATGTACATTAACTGTCTATTCTATTTCAAAGCAGAATTTTTGGTGTTGCTCCATCAATGTCAGTGTTTCAGGGTATCTGCTGCCTTCAAAATGCATAAATCTGTAATTAACTTATACTGACTTATTGACTTGTTTTTAAATCCCTTTATATTGTGAAATTTTGTACTGATTAATCTTCAGTTAATTTTATTATCAAAAAATCTCAAAGCAGGGACTTTAATGGTTGCGAAACTCAAGAAAGACATGCTAAGCACAGACTTGAAAGCTTTCGATCTCTGTGCATAAGTAACTAGTTGTAAACTAGATTATTGCTTGTCCTTTCTTGTCACATTTTTCTCTGGAGTCTTCATAAAATCTTAACTGAAACAGGTCTTTCTCTCTGAAAAAGTTACCACCTCTGACCAGTGAGTCAACTATAGAGGGCAGAAGGCAGAGAGGGATAGTTTGGCCTGGACAGTCATACAACCAACCAATCAGTCCCATAAATAACGCAGTGGGTGACCCACTGCAGTCAGAATTCCAAACATGCATGAAAACTTAAGACACTCAAACATAATTCTACCTTTCAAAGCAGGCCTTTTTATAAAAAGCATTTTGGCAATATTGTGTCCTTTATTTACATTAACAGGATACTCTCCTTTAGGCCACAGCCCTTTTAATTCCTTTTCTCTTTACTCTTTGTTCTTCCCTTCTTTGACCTGGAGTCTACAAGCAGCTGGCCCCATGCAGTATCCCCAGAAAGGATCAATGTTAGTAGCTGCTTAAAGTGAGACTCACCAGGAGAGGCTACAAAGTGAAGAGACTGATTACAGAGGATGTGTATACTGACTGCCACCAGACATGAACTCAGTGAGTGCACCCTTTAGGTGAACATTACCCAAAGGCCTACTTTACATCAAGACTGTGTGCCCAAGTCTGAGTTTGGCATGACTTTTTGAAAAAAGCTAATAGTAAGCATTAGAGACTATTATAGGTTTACTAAGTGTTGATAAATTCTTTCTTTCTCTAACAATATGGTACAGACTCCTTCCTGAGAACTGTGTCAAACTCTTTAGTTACAAGAGTTCATTATTTTCCCTATGTTTAAATCTGAGAAGATGTACCATGTATGCAAGCTCTCAAGAAACACTTAGTGCATTGAAGCAAATACTGAGAAGTTAGGAACATCATCATTTTTTGGAAGATGACATGAATGCTGCAGAAAAACCATGCTATATTTAGAATAAAAACAAAATTTTAACACTCTTGATCAAAGTCTTAGCATATTAACAACACTGAAGAGTTGAGACATCAAGGGTTGTAGTGAATTGCAAAATAATACTCACGAAGGAATAAGATTCCCTTCTAGCTAATTCAGAAATTACAATTTATATATGATAAAGTGAAGTGAAGTGGCTCAGTCGTGTCCGACTCTTTGCGACCCCATGGACTGTAGCCTACCAGGCTCCTCCCTCCATGGGATTCTCCAGGCAAGAGTACTGGAGCGGGCTGCCATTTCCTTCTCCAGATATATGATAAAACTTCTCCATAAACTGAGTATAAAGGGAGCATATCTCAACATAATAAAGGCTACAGATGATAAGTCCACAGCTAACATGGTCAATGGTGAGAACCTGAAAACATTTCCTCTAAGATCAGGAACAAGATAAGGATGTCCACTTTTATTCAACACGGTATTGGAAGTCTTAGACACAATAATAGGATGAGAAAAAGAAACAAAAGGAATCCAAATTGGAAAGGAAGAAGTAAAACTGTCACTATTTGCAGATGACATGAAAAATCCTAAAAACACCACCAGAAAACTACTCGAGTTTACCAATGAATTTGGTAAAGTTGTTGGATACAAAATTAATATACAGAACTCGATCAATAGATTTTTATACACTAACAATGAAATTAAGGAAACAATCCCATTTACCATTTCAGCAAAAAGAATAACATACCTAGTAATAAACCTACCTAAAGAGATAAATGATCTGTACTCAGAAAACTCTTAAGACACAGATGAAAGAAACACAAATGGATAACACAAATGGAAAAATACATCATGTTCTTAGATTGGAAGAACTGTTACACTGAATTATTATTAAAATGACCACACTACCCAAGATAACCTGTAGAGTCAATACAATCCCTATCAAAACACCAGTGGCATTTTTTTTAGAACTGGAACAAATAATTTTAGTGTTTGTATGGGAACAGCATAAAACTCATAGAAGACAACATATCACAACAATACCTTTTTAGATCTGTCTCCTAAAGCAAAGGAAACAAGCAAAAATGAACAAATGGGACCTAATTAAACTTTAAAGTATGTTTCTCATAGCAAAGGAAACTTCTGACACCACAGGCAACTATTGAACAGGACAAAATATTTGCAAGTTATTTAATTGGCAAGACTGATTAGGGATTAATATCTAAAACATAAAAACAGCTCATATAATTTGATATAAAACTTGAACAGACATTTTCCCAAAGACATACAGATGGCCAATACACACATGAAAAAATACTCAACATCACAAATCATTAAGGAAATGCAAATAAAAATCCCAGTGAGATATCACCTCATACCTATCAGAATGGCTATTATCAAAAAAGACTACAAATACAAATGTTGGTGAGGATATGAAGAAAAGGGAACCTCGGTACACAGTTGGCACGAATGTAAACTGGTGCAGACACTGTGGACAGTATGGAGGTTCCTTAAAAGACTAAAAATTGAATTATCTTATGACCCATTAATTCCACTCCTGGGTATATATCTGAAAAACAACAAAAAAACTAATTAGAAAAGATACATGCACACCATACATTCATACCAGCATTCTTTACAATAGCCAAGACATGGAAGCAATCTAAGTGCCCATCAGATGAATGGTGGAAGAAGATGGGGTATATACACACAATAGACTACTCAGCCATTAAAAAGAATGAAATTTTGCTAGTGCAACAACGTGGATAGACCTGGAAGGTATTACACTAAGTGAAATAAGTCAGAGAAAGACAAATATGCATGTTATCACTTAGATGTGAGAAAAAAACTCGAACGAATGAATAAAACAAGACATAGATTCAGATATAGAGAACAAACTAGAGGTTACAACCAGCAGGGAGAAAGAGGGAAGGAGTGAGATAGAGGTAGGAGATTAAAAAAAAATAAAAGAAGAAGTACAAACTACTACATATAAAATAGTTAAGTAACAAGGCTCTTACTTCCTTGTTACTTCCCTGTTACTTGTTATTTCCCTTGTTAGCTTCCCTGGTGGCTCAGACGGTAAAGGATCCACCTGTAATATGGGAGACCTGGGTTCAATCCCTGGGTTGGGAGGATCCCCTGAAGGAGGGCATGGCAACCCATTCCAGTATTCTTGCCTTGAGAATACTCATGGACAGAGGAGCCTCAAAGGCTACAGTCCATGGGGTTGCAAAGAGTTGGACACGAGTGAGCGACTAAGCACAGCAAAACAAGGACAGCATAGGGAATATAGCCAGTATTTCATAATAATGTAAGGTGGAGCATAATGTACAAAAATTCTGAATCACAATGCTGTACATCTGAAACTAATTTATTGTATATCAACTATAACTCAAAGAAGTTTTTAATTAAAACTTATAAACTCAAATTAGATAAACATCACATCTGTTGAAGGCACAATTCAACAAATTCTTTCTGAAACCTTATCAGTAATGATCTAGGGTTGTGCTGTGTAATATGGTAGCAACTAGAAATGTGGCTACTGAACATTTTAAATACACCTAGTCTTAATTGAGAGGAGCTGAAATTAGTGGAAAATATACACTAAATTTTGAACACTTATTGTAAGAATAAGAACACAATATATCCCATTAAATACTTTTTAATTTTGATTACTAACTGAAATATAATTGAGATTTACTGGATTAAACTGAATACACTGTGAACATTATTCTCCCCTTTTGTTACTTTTTAATATATTCTAGTAGGAAATTATGTATGTGGCTTCATTACATGTCTATTGGACAGCCCTGATGTACAGTCTATTTTCAGTTACAAATTATATTTACTTTAAAAATATTCAACAAGACTAATGATAATACTCCAGTGCAAGTCCATTACTCACCTTTTGAATTTTGTACTTTTTCATGTAAGGTATAAATTGAAACAAAAATCCAGGTAAACAGAACAAGAAATAAAGGACCTCATGAACTATGAGAGATCCCCACGTTGCAATCTGGAACTTTGTATAATTATTCAACATATAGTTCCAAGCATTTTTAAATGGTTCCTGCAGAGGATTCTCAGGCAAAAGTGAATCTACATACTCCACAGCCAAGGATGCTGAACTAAAGACGCTGATACTTTCGTTCGCTGGCATTTTTCAAATCTTTGCAGACAGCTTTATTATTCTGTAAATATAAACAAATAAGTAAATAAGCAAGCTAAGCAACAAAAGTATGAGATAACAGTTTTTAAAATGCTTCTGATTAATTTTTAAATTGCTAAAGGAGTGCCAGTCTCTCAGGTCCTAAACCTGTGATTAAAAACACCAGTCTACAAGATGTCATCACCACCTCCATTTGTAGATAGGATTTAAAAGCCACCTGTTAACGTTCAAGAGCAGCATCTAAAAAATAGTGGATAAGAAATCTCAAGCCATCTTTAAGGAGATTTATCAGTGTGGTCTCCCAGGAAAAACTTGTAATTTCAAAGAGCAATAGCTGGGTTTAAAAGTATCACTTAAGAACCTATTTAGAAAAAGTCTGCCAAATATGACTACATAAATACTAAATATTTATAATTGGGAATAAAAAGACAACAATAAAGTCAAAGATCAAACAACAAACAGGAAAAAATATTTCCAAGAATTATGACAAAGGGCTACAATGAGTGTTTTAGAAAAAGCCTAAAAAACCAATAGAAAAATGACAGACTACTCACAGAAAGTTCACAGAAAAATAAATACAAATACTAAGCAAATAAACAGCTCAGTTCGACTCAAATAGGAAATCCACCCTAAAACAAAAACTTAAGTTTCACAGAGTGCCTAGCAGTAACACTTTGGGGAAACAGGCACCACTGTACATTGTTGATGGGAGGATTAGTTTATTCTTTAAGGAAAAAAACCACAGTATTTATTACAATTCAAAACGAATACACCTTTTGATCCAGCAATTTTCTCACTTAAGTACACAAAGATGAGCACACTAAGACTGAAGGAAGCATTGCTCACAATAGCAAAAACAAAGAAAAATACAGCAAGATGTTAGGGCCATCAACAAGAAATGAATTAAATAAATTCTATCAGGTCCTTCCAAAGACACTCCCACTGAGGAGGAAGATCTACATATTCTACATAGAAAGACATCTAAGTGAAATAGCAAGTTGCAGAATGTATAGCAAGAGCCTTACCTATGTTTTTGTGAAAAGGTTATGTCTTTATCCATGCACTTTACACATATATACATAGGAGAAACACACAAACAGAAAATGTCTATGCATACATGGTAGGGAGGGGTTATGAAGAGGAGAAAAAATTTACTTTCCATTTTTTACCTCTTATAATTTTAANTTTATTATTCTGTAAATATAAACAAATAAGTAAATAAGCAAGCTAAGCAACAAAAGTATGAGATAACAGTTTTTAAAATGCTTCTGATTAATTTTTAAATTGCTAAAGGAGTGCCAGTCTCTCAGGTCCTAAACCTGTGATTAAAAACACCAGTCTACAAGATGTCATCACCACCTCCATTTGTAGATAGGATTTAAAAGCCACATGTTAACGTTCAAGAGCAGCATCTAAAAAATAGTGGATAAGAAATCTCAAGCCATCTTTAAGGAGATTTATCAGTGTGGTCTCCCAGGAAAAACTTGTAATTTCAAAGAGCAATAGCTGGGTTTAAAAGTATCACTTAAGAACCTATTTAGAAAAAGTCTGCCAAATATGACTACATAAATACTAAATATTTATAATTGGGAATAAAAAGACAACAATAAAGTCAAAGATCAAACAACAAACAGGAAAAAATATTTCCAAGAATTATGACAAAGGGCTACAATGAGTGTTTTAGAAAAAGCCTAAAAAACCAATAGAAAAATGACAGACTACTCACAGAAAGTTCACAGAAAAATAAATACAAATACTAAGCAAATAAACAGCTCAGTTCGACTCAAATAGGAAATCCACCCTAAAACAAAAACTTAAGTTTCACAGAGTGCCTAGCAGTAACACTTTGGGGAAACAGGCACCACTGTACATTGTTGATGGGAGGATTAGTTTATTCTTTAAGGAAAAAAACCACAGTATTTATTACAATTCAAAACGAATACACCTTTTGATCCAGCAATTTTCTCACTTAAGTACACAAAGATGAGCACACTAAGACTGAAGGAAGCATTGCTCACAATAGCAAAAACAAAGAAAAATACAGCAAGATGTTAGGGCCATCAACAAGAAATGAATTAAATAAATTCTATCAGGTCCTTCCAAAGACACTCCCACTGAGGAGGAAGATCTACATATTCTACATAGAAAGACATCTAAGTGAAATAGCAAGTTGCAGAATGTATAGCAAGAGCCTTACCTATGTTTTTGTGAAAAGGTTATGTCTTTATCCATGCACTTTACACATATATACATAGGAGAAACACACAAACAGAAAATGTCTATGCATACATGGTAGGGAGGGGTTATGAAGAGGAGAAAAAATTTACTTTCCATTTTTTACCTCTTATAATTTTAATTTTTTCATGAGTATGTTTTACTTATAAATAAGCTTAATAGGTCACCAAATCAAAAAACAGAGAAACTTATAAAGAATGTCACTTTCCTAAAAATGTTTACTGATGTCCCTCATTTATAAATTATGATGGGCCACTCTAAAAATAAATATATTAAACCTCAAAAGCATTCTTAATATTGTTTAAAATGCTCCTTTGTCTTCATGCACCACCCCATAACCCACTCAACTATGGCCAACCCTTCAATAACACAGCTTTGAACTGTGCAGGCAGGTCCACTTAGACTTGGGTTTTTTTCAAAAAACAAGTTGGAAAAATTTGGGGAGATTTGTGACAATCTGAAAAAAAAGTCACAGATGAACTGCATAGCCTAGAAATATAAAAAAATAAAATAAAGTTAGGTGTGTCTTGAATGCATAATATATAAAACTGTGAAAGTGTTAGTCTCTCAGTAGTGTCTGACTCTTTGTGACCCCCCTGGACTGTAGTGTGCCAGGCTCCTCTGTCCATGGAATTCTCTAAGCAAGAACCCTGGAGTGGGCAATCATTCCTTTCTCTAGGGCATCTTCCCAACCCAGGGATCAAACCTGGGTCTCCTCCATTGCAGGCAGATTCCAAATCTAATAATACTGAATCAACACCACTTAACTAGCTGTGCGACCTTGAGCAAGTTAAGTAACTTCTCTAAGCCTCAGTTTTATTATTTGCAAAATATAAAGAATAATAACAATACCTAGATGATGGGAATCTTTTCATGATGTACACATATATCAAATCAACACAATGTACATTTTACTAACAGAACCTCAAGAAAGTTGCAAAAATAAGGAAGAACAATATAGTTCTAAAGAGTCCAAGAAATGATACATGTGAAGTACATGTGAAGTACATGATATGCTGAGGTGACACATAAGCTAAAAGAAGCTAACAATTATTAAGCGCTTTATATACACCAGTAACTTCTAAGAGTCTCACATGCTCTCTATATTATAGACTTTACTCCTTACCATAGCTTCAAGGTAAGCACTTTTATTATTTTCGTTTTACAGATAAAAACTGAGGTTTAGAAAGATTAAATAATTTTCCCAAATTACAAAAACACTAAGTGTACTGTGATCCTAAATAATAAAGCACACAATAAATAGTATAGTAAGAGGGGAATAATTCTCAAAGTTCACCCAAGCCTCCTGAAAGAGTATTCATATAAGTATGAATTATATATATAAGTATTTATATATATAAAAGGTTGGAAACATAAAACAGAGAGGCCCAGGGAACAGATACTAGAGAAAGAAGCATGTAAACTCAAACCTGGAGTGTGGAGGGAAGGCAGATTTTAAAAGAGAGTAAAGTAGGCGGGATGGGGTCGATGGGTGGTTTTGAGCATTAGAAATATCAGTTCTAGCAATAGGACCACCACACACACACACACTCTTCCCCCCCCCACCCCAGGTTCTGATTATCCAAATAGTATGCTGAAAGTGAAGTCGCTCAGTCGTGTCCGACTCTTTGCGACCCCATGGACTGTAGCCCACCAGGCTCCTCCATCCATGGGATTCTCTAGGCAAGAATACTGGAGTGGGTTGGCATTTCCTTCTCCAGGGCATCTTCCCCACCCAGGGATCGAACCCAAGTCTCTTGCATTGCGGGCAGAGGGTTAACCTCTGAGCCACCAGGGACTCCAATTTAGGCAGTTTGGAGGCATGGCAATGTCAACATGTCCCAAAATTCGGCCCCTACTCCTTGCAACCCTTCCCACATACTCCCTCCCTACCTACTTTAACTTGGTGAACTGATGCCACTATCTACTTAGTTAGTCATCTAGGACAGAATATTCCAGATCTCTATTTCTGCTGCCTGGACTAAGTCTTCAAACACTTCCCAATTTAGAAACAACTGGTTTAATTAATATTCAGGAGTTTACTCTCTAGATTTAAGGGAGGGAAACGGATACACTACTGCCAACTGAACAAAAGCAAAAAATATTCCCATTTCCATCTCCAAGAGATCTTCTCAACCCAAGGATAGAACCCGGGTCTCCCGCATTGCGGGTAGATGCTTTACCATCTGAGCCACCAGAGAAGATTCCTCATTAAGGATGAGAGAGGGGAAATAACGAGTGAATTTTCTTTTTTTTTTTCATCCTTGCACAATTAGATTGACTTGAGGTCTGCTACAGACTCAGAAAAGAAAAAAAAAAATGTAGTTGTCTGTGGATGCCCCCCTAGAAACTTTGAAGTTTCCCTGTCTCTGAGACCTGCCAGCAGTGCCTGGCCTTTGCCCGGCCCGGGCGCCTGGCACCTCCAAGTGTGCCCTTCCTAAACCCTCCCTCTAAACACGACGCCAGCATTCATGCAAACAGCAGACAGGGTTCAGCCCTTCTGCAGACCCTTAGAGTTTCAGGGAGCGCCTCCCCACAGATGAAACACCAGGGCCTCTGCTCTCCTTTACTCTCAGCTTTTCGCCCCCACACTCCGTACTGATACACCAAGGCCTCTTGTCTGTCCTCCGCTTCGGGCCTCTCTGGCCACGAAACAGCATCTCTTGCCGGTATAGTCCTCTGCCCAATTGCTATTCATCCTTTAGAACCCTTCCAGGACGCCCTTCCCACCCGTGCGCCCCGCCGCGCACACAAACAGATCTTGCTTCTTCCTTTTGTAGAACTCTGGTCACTCTGTCACTCTGTGCTGTGACCACTGCTTGGTTCCGACATTAAGAGATTTCACTCTTTTTCACCTATACCTGCCGCCAGGCCGTCCGTCCCGGCCTCTGTACGCGGGAGCCAATCTAAGCCCCTCCACCCCAGTGCCTCACCTTGCGGGCCACCCAGTCTGCAGCCGCCGCCTCCAGAGCTGCGCTAGGCGCTACCACTCGAGAGTCGACGGCCTCCTCCGCCGTTATTGGCTTGCGTGGACTCCGCCCCGCCTTCTGAGAGCCGTGATTGGCCTACGCAACTGCCGGCATCGTGTGACTCGAGCGAACGCGGCCCTGGAAGCGCGGCCATTGGCTGCTCAGATGGAGTGAGGATCGTGAGAGCTAGGCGTCCGGCCAGTAGCTGGTCCGCCAGCCGGGCTAGGCTGACGCGAGGCCTTGAGACGTCGCCTAGCAACCTCAGCCCCGCCCAGCACCCTCGGCCCTTTCCAAGAGCATGCGCACTCGGAGAGTTTGCAGGCGCGCCGGCCCTGAAATCTTTACTATGCGCTATATTCACTGGCGCCCCTTTAACTCTGTTGCGCCTAAAGTTTAGACCTCTTTCTCGTCCCAACCCCAGCGTCCTTTGATAACCCCTGTATGTACATGGGAAATGGGGAACTCCAAATGCAGCGCGAATCCTGTTTGAGGACGGGAAGCCAAGAGTCGGAGGTTTAGAGGAGACGACGCGCAGCAGTTGGTTTTGCTGCCAGGGTCGGCCGCCTCCCCTCCC